>PJEM01020697.1:0-12895 GCA_004023845.1 Helogale parvula
ACCTCTTGTTTACCCCTCCCTTTTACTGCAGGAAAAACACCCATGAGCTCAGTGTGCTGTTGGGGAAATACATAAAGTAATGACTGCCCTGGGGAAGCGCTAAAGTGGCTCACTTTGGGCTTAGCCCCTGCGTCACATCTATGCAGATGATCATAAGAGGAAAGCATGGAGTAAACACAGTTACTTTTCAAAAATGTTTATTTCCTCAAAGAGAGAGCACAAGTATGGGTGTTGCAGAGAGAATTCCAACCGGGCCACATGCTCAGGCTCCATGCTCAGGAAGGAGCTTGACTTGTGGCTTGATCTCAAGACTGTGAGATCCTCACTTGAGCCTAAATCAAGAGATGGAAGCTTCAGGGACTGAGCCACCCAGGAGCTCCCTTCGACCTCATTTTAAGACTTAGATCACGCCCCAAGGAGGAGCACAACTGCCATTTACTATGTAAAACACAGAAAATGTATAGAACTGTGTTCTTAAGGCTCAAGTGCAATTGTATCCCCAGCCTCCCCTTTCTAAATATCCACCCTAACCCTAAGTACATGGAAACCATTCTGGGGCGCCTCAGTGGCTCAGTCTTCTGCCTCCTGGTTTCAGCTCAGGTCATGATCTCACAGTTTGTGAGTTTGAACCCGCATCAGTGATGATGGTACAGGGACTGCCTGAGAGTCTCTCTGTGCCTCGCTCTCTGCCCCTCCTCCGCCCTTTCTGGCTCTCAAATAAGGGTAGTAAATTTAAAAAAAAAAAAAAAAGGAAATCATTCCCCTTTCTCTGTGAGTCTCCAGTTTTGAAGTTATACCTTATGATCTCCTTATTTCTTGCAAATAAATGTTCCTTTGCCTGACATCCCTGCCTGGTAGAATTTTCATGATTCATCAAAGACTAAACTCCAGTTAGTTCAGTTACATTAGGAGTACTGGGTTTGGCTTAGATGAATTTCTTACATTCTGCAGTAAGATGATTGGGGACACCGTATATGCTTTAATATGTTTTTTAACTTTGAGGTATAAACCGATATAAATATTGGTTTATTCAAGAGAATTTGTAAAATAAAGGCATCAACACAGGCATACACACTTTATTATTTTTTTTATATAGAAAGAGAGAGAAAGCGCAAGCAGGGGAGGGCCAGAGACACAGAATCCGAAGCAGGCTCCAGGCCCTGAGCTGTCAGCACAGAGCCTGAGGTGGGGCTTGAACCCACATACCATGAGATGATGACCTAACCCAAAGGCAGACCCTTAACTGACTGAGCCACCCAGGCACCCTCTAGATATACACACTATTGCATTCTGCTTTTACGTCAATGGCACAGGTGGTGTCTATTTGTAAAAAAATTTTGTGACTGTTTAGTTTTGAATGACAGTACATGTGTCTATTGTATTAAACTATTTCTGCGACTGTCTCTTTATTTTTGAAGGAGAGAGAGACAGACTATGAGCAGGGAAGGAGTAGAGAGACAGAGAAAGACACAGAATCCAAAGCGGGCTCCAGGCTCTGAGCTGTCAGCACAGAGCCCAACACAGGGCTCAAACTCATAAACTAAGAGATCATTTCCTGAGCTGAATTTGGAAGTGCAACTGAGTGGGTCATGTGGTGTCTCTTTCTCAATGGAAAGTTTTGATGAGTTACACATATACTTAGCATATCCTAACATGAATCAGAATTCACAGCAGTGCAATGGCCATCTTATTCAAATGCAGATTCTGTTCAGGAGTTCTGGGAAAGGTCTGTGTCCACATTTCTAACAAGGCAGTAGTCTTTGAGTCAAGGGATACATATTTCAATAACAAAGAGGAAGAATTCAATGACAAGAACACTTGGAGGACTTGGAACTGAATGGGATCATAGCAAATACAATTTCTACTCCACTAGCAAGAAAGGCAACAAGGTTTAAAAGCATTTCCTGGTTAGTAGAGACGATCTAACAGTTTCTCATAAAGTCATGGAAAACAACCTATAATAATCTAAGAGAACACATGATTCTTCTATTTTTCGTGAATCTTTTGTCAAGCATCTGGTACACGGTACAGATCAGATTTTAACTCAGGTCAGCTGAGCTACAGTCAGTTCCTGTAAAAGGACACACAAAGTAATACACCCAGCGGACCCTAAATCAATGTTTATACCGGGTCAAACCTGAGAATGATGGTCAGGAGGTGTGCACACAAAACCGATCTACCTTTATACATTCCATGCACACATTCATGCCGTTTGCAAGTAGTTATATAAGATTAGAAATGATAGAATAGAAAATTATCAGAGTAACTAAAAACAGGGTTTTTTGGCTTTTTTAAATGTTTTATTTATTTTTGATACAGAGAGAGACAGAGCATGAGAGGGGGAGGGGCAGAGAGAGAAGGAGACTCAGAACAGAAAGCAGGCTCCAGGCTCTGAGCTAGCTGTCAGCACAGAGCCTGTCGTGGGGCTCCAACCCACAAACATGAGATCTGACCTGAGCCAAAGTCGGAGCCTTAACCGACTGAGCCACCCAGGTGCCCCTAAAAACCAGTTTTAATGAGCGCAGTGCCTGGGTCAGATACTTAACCATCTTAACCGACTAAGTCACCTGACACCTTGAAAGCCTTTTTAAAAATGTTTATTTATTTTGAGAAAGAAAGAATGCTCACGCAGGAAAGGGAAAAAAAGAGAGAGAGAGAATCCCAAGAACCCTCCTAAGGTTACCATGAAGCCTGACATTGGGCTCTCTCTTACGAGCCTCGAGATCATGATCTGCACTGAAATTGAGTGAAGACACAAGTAACTGAGCCATGCAGGTACCCTTCATTGAAAGGGGTGCCTTGTTTCAATCATCATTTCTACTCTCTGGTACGTCAGGATTTTAAGGTGCTCAAACATGGTAATTAAGTGACTCGTCACTTTCTGAAAACACAAAGTAGTACAAACAAGAGTATGTCTGTGTCATAACTACAAAGAAAATAAAAACCTATGGGATGAATGTCTGACTGGCTCAGAACCTCTACTCCTGGAGGTCATTACAACTACTACACGGAAGTGAGAACCTTCATTGCCCCACGAAAATGGGCCAGGAATAAATAAATGCTAAAGAAAGTATTCTTGAGGCCTTTTGGGTGAGTGAGGCTGACCTTATTAAAGCATAGGGACAGGATCTGTGGAGAGAATGAGCGGCAGTGTGATTGTGAGGAGCCATTGATCATGTACTTTAAGCTGTGGGGTGGACATAAAATTTTCCCATGGGACTTTCATAGGAAAATAAAACTCAGTGGATCCTGAGAGTCTGGCTATGGTCAAGCAAAGCTAGCTTTTTGCCTCTCGAAAAGCATTAACATTGAAGCAGCTGTACATTCCTTGAGCCATATCCCCTCTGTCAGTCTCCAGTATTTCCCAGTGGGTTGCAAGGTATAAGAAAAGTGAATTTTATCTCCATTTCTTGTGCCTTTGTTCTCCTCACCAGAAATGGCCAAACCAGGTTGCCTGGGTGCTCAGTCAGTTAACCATCTGACTCTTGATTTCAGCTCAAGTCAAGGTCTCATGGTTTTGAGAGGTTAGCCCTGAATTCAGGCTCTGCACTGACCCTGTGGAGCCATGCACTCTGTCTGCAACTCCACTGCTCCTAGTCTGTCTCTCTCAAAAGAAATAAATTTAAAAAAAAAAACTAGAGGGAAAGAGAAACGGGGAGAAAGAAGATTCCAGTTTAAATATGATGGTGTTTGGAAATCACTCAGGGAATCTTCCTAAAATCATTTCGCCTGATTAGAAGGAAAATATGAACATTACAGGGGAGAAATATGGCAGAGAGCATCAAGCCCCGTAAAATAAGATAATAAGAGATAACAGGAAACAAATTGATCGCGGTGCCTCAGGCACACCTCCGGACACAGGATCGCCCGTGCATTCTTGGGACCCCCAAGCAGTAAATCAGAATATAAACAACTTTAAGGATACGGTGGATTTATACACCCTTGAATCACATAGAGTTTCCATGTCTTGTAGTATCTAGAATATTTTCAAGTATCCTTTCCACATTCGAAGGAGCAGGAACATTCTAGGGTATTCTGTGCCTCATAGCCATCGTATGTATTTGTGCATTTTTCTAATCCTATTCTACCCAGAACAGTAAAAGCATTGATTTCAGACCCAAACGGGAACGGTTCTCCTTGAGTGCAACCCCAGGACCAGATTCCATCAGCAACAGGAAACTGGGATGCAACACCCTCCCGTCTGAACCCGTCATAAAGGGAGTATTTTCAATACCGGCAGAAATTTCATTCAAAGTGACAAGTGTTATTGCCCAATGGAAGCCAGGATGGAGAGAAGGGCGAGAAGTCTCTGGGGTACAGAGGAGGAGTGGTCTAAACACCTAACCTTGAGTATCATTTCTGAGATGGTTAAAAATTAGGTGAAAGCATAAAGCAGAACCATCAGAACAAAAAAAAAAATCTATTTTTTAAAAAAATTTCTTTTGTAGCCGGATTCTCACACTGAGGCTTTTCTTTCCAGGAAACAACTTTATTCCTCCTGGCACCTCTCAGCTGGGTTCGTCCCCAAAGAACTGAGCCCTGAACACCACTTGGCATAGATTTTTATATATGTTGTGCTCCCAGATATGGTAACACACAAACAGTGTGCAGTGCAGCCACGTGGTCTCTTATTACAAGGTCAAGACGCATGTTGTCAGGTACTCATGGAGCCAGGTTGTCTGCAAGGTTTTATTGTTTCATTCTTTAGGAAGGACACAGAGAGAAAGAGGGAGGGAGGAAGAAAAAAATGCAAACTGAGGGCGAAAAACAGAGAAAGAGAATGAGAATCTTCACTAGGCTCCAAGTGCAGCAGGAATCCCGACTCAAGGCTGGATCACGGGTCCCTGGGATCAGGACCTGAACTCCAAAGGAGAGTCCGATGCTCAACTGTCAGAGACACCCAGGCTTCCACAATTTCTAGATGCATGAAATTTACGGAGAAAAAGACAACCGGGCCTCTGGCCAGGGGCACAAGGCTTACCTGAGAACTGGCCATTTCTTCTTTCATCTTCTCCTCTATGTCTCTTTCTCAGAAGATCTTTGTGGAGAAATCCCAGCTCAAGTAGGAGAAATTTGTCTGAAAAGCCAGCAAAGCAGTCTCTTCACTGGTAAACTGCTCGCCTG
Source organism: Helogale parvula (assembly GCA_004023845.1). NCBI lineage: Eukaryota > Metazoa > Chordata > Mammalia > Carnivora > Herpestidae > Helogale > Helogale parvula. The sequence goes on from PJEM01020697.1 coordinate 5,125, forward strand.
CAGGCAGGACTTTCAAATGCAGAGAAGGTACAACTTCCCAGCCTTCCTGTCAGGAACAATTGAGAAACTATGAGCTCCTACTTGAAGACCCATCTCTGAGATTGTCTTCTCTGCTTTGGGGAGGAGGGGACATCCCTGTTGGGAGGCACCTTGGACTCAGGGTTGGGTGAAAATTCCTGGTGAGGGTAAGGCAAGTGTGCCAAGTGTCTTGTTGCCAGGCAGTGACCACGATTTACCCTCCTGGAACTATCATTTCTGCTTGGGCACCAACCCCTGGACTGCTTTGCTGATTGGTGTCAGGAGCGGCCTGTCCCCCTGCCCTGTCCCTGAGGTGTGATTGCACCTGGTCAGGGAAAAGATGAGCACACTAGATACACCCTAATGTGACTAAGGCAAGCCACCTAGAATTTTCCTCCTAGCCGAGCAGTTACCTGATAAGTGACTTTTTTGCACTCCTGAATGTCGTTGCAAGTCACTATTGTGATAAATGTCAAAATGTATCATTCGTCTTGGGACAGAGAGAGCAGACATTGTGTCTCCTGGGGATCCTGTTTTTCTGGGTACCTTCTCTTAGAGCTATAAACAGCCTACTCACCCTTATTCATGAAAAACTGACCTTTATTAAAGAATACTGTTTGCCACAAGGCCAAAGAACGCTTTCTCGGGCTCTACCAGAGGTTTTGTATATCTTACTCTTCTGCATCCAATGGGGGAAAAAATATGCTTGAAAAATACCTGCCCTTCCCATATAATAGCATGAGTGCCTGTAGCTGTTTTTTTTGACAATCATTACGACTAAGATTAGAATTGTAACTTCTGCAGAATCCCCCATCTGCAAAATTGTGTTGAAAAATTATTTATGAGAAATCATTTACTAAGATACCCTGCTCTTTCTTCTCCTTGTACCTCTCACTATCAATAAAGCTAGAGAATCAGACAGAGCAGAGATGCCTGCCTGGGGATCACAAAAAAACTTGAGCTATCTCACTCCCTTTTGCTGACACCATCCATCCTTCAGGGACCCCTGGACCTGTGGGAGCTGGACTCTGGCACCTCCCTTCCCACAGAAGCCCAGAAACTCTGCTTGAGCACAGAAAACGGCTGCTACTTGGACCTCAACCTCCCCAACTCCTCTACAGGAGGAGACCTGCTACCTCTCCTTGTTGAAAAACCTGCACTCAACTCTCATACTTTTTTTTTTTTTTTTGTAGTATGTATTTCTTTTTTGGGAGACAGAGACAGAGCATGAGCAGGGGAGGGGCAGAGAGACAGGCAGTCAGATTCTGGAGCCTGCTCCAGGCTCTGAGCTTGAGCACACACCCAATGCAGTGCTCAAACCGATGAGGCCTAGGATGATGAGCTGAGCCAAAGTCAGGTGGCTAAACGACTGAGCCACCCCAGAACCTTTCAACTCTCATAAATAAATGGGAAGCCTCCCTGCCTATCCCTGCGCCCCACTTAGAATTATGATAGAAAAGGAGAAGATTTCAGTCCCTCACTCTTCCCCGCTTTCTTTTCCCTGTCCTCTCCGCATGGTCCCCTGCCAGGTCTCTCCTCTTAGACCTATGAATGCAAACATATGGTATCTATCCTTCTCTCCCTGATTTATTTTGCTTAGCATGACACCCTCAAGGTCCATCCACTGAAAAGGAACCATGGACTGAAGAGGGAGGGGGAGGGAAGGGGTGATGGTCATGGTGGGGGGCACTTGTGGGGAGAAGCACTAGGTGTTATATGGAAACCGAATTGACCATAAACTATTATTTAAAAAAAAAAAAAGAAAGGAAAAGGATAAGATTCTGTAGGCAGGATGGGAAAGATCAGGATCTGAGGTCTCTGGGTGGGGAAAAGGCATTTAGAACAATGCTGGGAGTGTCTGATCACAGCAAACCCCTTCAGGTGTAAGGTTCCTCTTAAAAATTTGACAGACACCACGTACTGCCCCTCAGGTTCCCCTCAGGAATTTGACTAAAGAGCTAACTAAAAATTAGTATCAGAGAATAAAACCTAAGACCCACAGGGAACTGTCTGGCCTTAGACCACCCCTCATACAATTGAAATGAGAGGATCAGGAGTGGAATCCTGACACCTACAGTTATTAGACCAATAACAGAGGACTTGGGGAGGAACAAGGGGGAGGGTAAAAAGGGTGGGAGAGACCTGAACCTCATAAAACAAAGATCCTTGCCTACTGTCTCAGATGTTAACCCTCTAATGCCCTCTCTCTGTACACAGAGCTTTAATACAATCTCCCTCTCTTATACTCTAATCAACTTTGGCCTGTTGCTCATTTTGGGTCTGGTTCTTCCTTCTTGGAAGCAGGGAGACGGGGAATCCCTGGGGTTGAGGTAAAAAAAATCCTGCACAGGATCCCCTGGACACTTTGCTAAAACAACACTGTTGTATCCACCCACCCACCTGAGGGAATCTGAGGGGGAGGGCCACAGCAAGGATCCTTCTGGAAACTCAGCAGGGGATCCTCCTGGGAAGCATTGGGGGAGGTGAACTAGCACAGTAACTGAGGCTTCCCTGGTTGTTTCCCAGATTAAAATCCAGGCCTTCTCAGTGGTCAGAGCTTCTGGAGATTCACACATTCTCCCTCTTCCTGCTGCACAGAGGGAGACACCCTTCCACGTGGAACTTTCCCTCATGCATGCAAATGTCTCTTACAAAGGAAACTTGTCCTGGGTCTCAGATTTTCCTTTGTTAGTTGAAAATAATCCTTATGGCAAAGAGACATAATTTGAGGTGACAAACTGCTGCCCTTCAGCAAGAAAGTTTATTTTCCTAAGTCACTGCCAAATAGTTTTCCAAATAGCGTGTCTTTTTTAAAAATTATTGGGTGCCTCGGTGGCTCAGTCGGTTAAGCCTCAGACTTAGGCTCAGGTCAGGTCTCACATTCGTGGGTTCGAGCGCCGCCTCAGGCCCTGTGCTGACAACTGTTTCAGAGCCTGGAGCCTGCTTTGGATTCTGTGTCTCCTCTCTCTGCTCCGCCCCCTCTCATGCTCTGTCTCTCTCTGTATCAAAAATAAATAAAACATTAAAAAATTAAAAATTATTATTTCTGTCAGAGAGAGAGAGTGAGAAAGAGAGATGGTGCATGAGCAGTGGAGGGGCAGAAAGGGAGACAGAAGCTGAAGAACGCTCCAGTTTCTGAGCTGTCAGCACAGTCTGACAGGGGCTCCAACTCCTGAGCTGCGAGGACTTGACCTGAGCCAAAGTCGGGTGCCCAAGCAATGGAGCCACCCAGGCAGCCCTAGAGGGTACTTTTTAAAACTCCCGTCGACAATACATGAAAATTCTAACCTAAGTGCTCATTATCTTCACTGAAATTTGGAGTTACCTGTCGTTTTAAAAGGGTCTTTTTTGATTTCCTGTGTGTTCTTTCCTGTTTAGTTCTGTTTTGTTGCGATTCTAGTAAATCTTGAATGGTTTCTCACAATGAAATATGAAATCGTCTTCCTACAGTTTTTCATGGTGACTAAAACTGAAATTGCTTAAAATTACAAAGTAGAACAGAAATCAAAACGACTGCATTTAAATACAGCATGGGTTGATATTAACCTAAGTAACCTTGTTTTTCTTTGAGGCAATGACCCCACTTATTTTTTTTTAAAGTGTACTTATTTTAACACCAAGGAAGAGATACGGAGAGGGCACGAAAGCAGAGGAAGAGCAGAGAGAGGAGGACAGAGGATCCAAAGCAGGCTCCATGCTGACAGCAGAGAGCCAGATGCAAGGCAGAAACAAAGGGACTGTGCTCACATTACCTGAGCTGAAGTGGGATGCTTAACAGGCTGAGCCTCTCAGACAGAACTCTTATCCTTTTTTTTTTCTTTAATGAGGAAGCCAGATAAGCAGATAAGCAGGACTGGCAGCACAAACAATTTCTGTCTAAACCAGGGGGGTCCTGTATTTCCCTACAAACCCCCAGCCCCTCCCTCTGGGTGGCCTTGCAGTTCTGAAGGCACTAACCTGCCTCAGACCCCTCAGTCTGCTAAAGCAAGAGAGCTACTCTTCCTCTTTATCCCAGATTCTCTCAATTCAGTTTCCTGTGGCTCTGAAGCACCAAGGTCACTTTTCAACAACGGAATGAATGTATAGGACAGGAAAAAATTTTCTTCATCAGTTCTCCATTCTTTGGCTGGCCTTGTAATCGACCTATTATAGGACAGATTCATAAGAGAAAAAAAGGCTTAAGTATAGGAACATCAACAAGATGAGAGTCAGGCAAATGATGCTCAGGTGCCATCGTGACTTATGGAGAGGTGTAGAGATTTAGAATTTCAAAGAGGGGGAAATACATTCAAGGAAAAAGGAAAGAATAAATGTTGGGCAAAGAAATATTTGTCATGCCAGGCAGGAAACTCTTTTTAAAAGGTTCCTCTCTGGATCAGGGAGGAGCCAAGATGGCAGAGAGGAAGGGAGCGCTATAAACTTTGTCTGCTACTCTATCGAACTGAGAAGGACATTACTCCCATCTGCAAGAGTGGAAGGAGAGGGGCACCTGAGTGGCTCAGTAGGTTAAACATCCGGCTTCGGCTCAGGTCATGATCTCATGGTTCATGGGTTTGAGCCTCGCATCTGGCTCTGTGCTGACAGCTAGCTTAGAGCCTGGAGCCTGCTCTGGATTCTGTATCTCCCTATCTCTTTGACCCTACCCTGCTCGTCCTGTCTCTCTCTGTCTCTCAAAAAAAAACATTAAAAGAAAAGTGGAAGGAGAAAATACAGTCTCCAGAAAGAAGACAACCTCAAAAATGCCTGAGTGAGTAAGTGCAAATGGGGAGGTTGGAAAACAGGCCAGCCTGAGATGGACAGGGGAGGCGGGAGCCCCAGCCCAACACGGGGCAAGCGCACAGAGCCTTAGAGAGAAAGGGAAGAGAGAGAGAAAGTGAAGACTTAATCATCCATTTCCTATATAAAAGGTAGATACTTTTTTGCGTGGACCTCAAGTATATTGTAGTACAGAGGTGGAATTTAAGGAAAGGTATTAAGCAGGCTGTGTTTTAGCTTATGGGCAAGTAATAAATTGTATCATTTATCTTGAATGTATCATAGATAAGCTGCTATATAATGATTGCCACTTCAGATAGCTGTGAAATTAGGTGATTAACTAGTTGTTACTTAATCTTCTAATTTCTGTATAAGTCTAATTTCATGAAATAGAAGTTGGGGTTCTGATTTTTTACTTTGCTTATCCATTTGGAGTGTCATTGTAACTACTGTATTGTAAATGATGGAAAATAATTGCATATGTTAAAATAGCGTTATATTCTAAAAAAAATAAAATAAAAATAAAAAAATAAAGTTACAAAAAAAAAGAATATTAAAAAAGAAAAAAAAATAGAACCAAGACTCTTCCCACCCTGAAGTAATTCCTGATTCTGTGCCTTATACACAGGGTCTAGGATTTTTATCAGAGATGGAATTATAATACAGAATACATAACAATACAGTAGCTTTAAGAATTATGTAGAAGGTAAAGCTGGCATCACAAGTCAGTAGAAAAAGAGGATTATTTTAAGTTGTTATAATATACTGAATAAATTGTCCAAGTTTTTAAACTTAAAAAAAAATAAACTCCTTGTTAAAATCTACTCTGTTGAAAATTGTTACCCACAAACCTAAAACAGAAATGAAAACCCAAAACAAAATGAATTGATGTTGTGGACACTCTCCTACAAATGGAATCATGATTAACAGAATTCTCAGATGAGAATAGGAGGGAGAAATTGTGACCATCAGAATCCTGAATAAATCATAGATATTTGTTATAAAAGGATCCCGCTTAAAAAGTAATGAATTACACGTTGAGAAAAGCCCTCCACTTCCAAGTATTACTGATACATAAAAAGGAGTGGAAATGAGAATTTCAGAAGTAGCCTATGCCATTTAATGTCACCCAATATTAGAGATGTCCCTCATCTACAGTAAAGGAGGATGGTAACTTAAGGGACATTAAGCTGAAGATATGAAACCTCAGGAGGATTTTTATCTCAACATCTAGAAATCACTACTTCTTTCCCCTACAGCAGTGATCTGAATCGCACTCATACAAAAAGGAACCTTCCAGGAGACATTCTCAAAAAGGAAGCACCAAACCCTCCATGTGGATTTGCACCCCAGCCCCGTGAAGTTCATTAGGCTTAAAATGTACCCAGCAAGACCTCCAGCAGCCCTCCTGATTCTTCAAAGAATGTAAACCTTATCTTTGTTTTTACAGGAAAAAGAAATTCACATTGATTTATGTATGTTAATGTATATTCATTTTTGACAGAGAGACTTTTTTTTTAAGTTTATTTATTTTGAGAGAGAGACTTGTTTTTAGTGTTTCTTTACTTTGCAGTGTGGGGAGGCAGAGTTAGAGGGGGACAGGAAATCCAAAGCAAACTCCAGGCTCTGACCTCTCAGCACAGAGCCCAACGCAGGGCTTTAATCCGTGAAAGACAGATCACGACCTCAGCCGAAGTCAGAGGCTTAACTGACTCAGCGACCCAGGCATCCCAGATGTTTCTAGTTATTCAGAGGTCTCAGGATTCATTCTTTGATAATGAGGATTGGGCATTATCGTTGCTTTATGGTAGCCTAGTACAATCAATGCAGTTGCTTCAAGGTAGACTAGCCTATACACTAGTGAGTGGCTCATTCTAAAGTTGTTAATGGCATACAATATGACAGTCAGAGTCACAATGCAGTATTCGAAATATGATTACATTTTCATAAGAACCACAGGTCAAAAATAAATAAAAATCATTTTAGAAAACACAACTAATTACTTCTGATGAGAGGCTGAAATGTAGTTTCTCCAATTCAAAATGAGAGGAATTCGGTGTTGTAAATTAAGTATTTGAACACAAAGTTGCAAAACACTAAGAAAACGAATATACTGTTAATTTATACTCAATATTACTGGCTCTGTGCTTATGTCAGGATAGGTTCTCCACCTTCTTACGCCTCATACACAATGTTCTACAAGATGAAGCCTTAGGCAATGATGAGGACAGAAAAACAACTCCTCCATTTTTATGGCTGAGTAATATTCCGTGGTGTATATATACCACTTGTGCTTTCTGCACTCATCGATTGATGGTCACTGGATTCGTTCCATTGCATAATTTTCATAATGAATGCTGCAATAAATACTCAGGGTGCTTACATATGTTTTGGTATGTTTTTGACCATATTTCTGTTTTTAATTTATTTCTTTAAATTCAAGTTAGTGGGAGTGCCTCAGTGGTTCAGTTGGTTAAGCATCTGACACTTGGTTTTAGCTCAAGTCAAGATCTCAGGGTTTGTGAGTTTGAGCCTGGCTTTGGACTCTGTGCTGACACCAGGGAGCCTGCTTGGATTCCTTCTCTTTCTCTCTCCTGTCTCTGGTCTGTCTCTGTCTCTCTTTCCCTCCCCTGTTCACTAAATCTCAAAATAGATGAATAAGCTTACAAAAATAAATAAATTCAAGTGACTTCACATACTCTCCAGTATTGGTTTCAGGACTAAACCTCAGAAATTCATTACATACATATGACACTTTGTGCTCATCTCCTTAACCTCCAACACCCTATTCGCTTATCACCCCCCCACTTCTCCTCCAATACCCCTAAGTTTTTTCTCTATAATTAAGTGTCTTAAGGTTTTCCTCTTTCACTGTTTTTATTTCATATTTCCTCCCCTTCCCCTATGTTCATCTGTTTTGTTTCTTAAATTCCACCACTGAGTGAAATCCTATGTTTGTCCTTCTCTACTGACTTATCACACTTAGTAAAATACACTC
>PJEM01020698.1:0-12887 GCA_004023845.1 Helogale parvula
GCAGCCTCTCCCCCCCAGCTGTCCCCTCCTCCTGCTGGCGCCCTTCCACCTGCTGGAGCAAGCCCTCCTGAGACGTGGAGCACATGACGGGACACTTTTGAAAGTCTTCATTCCACCTTCATCATTTGACTTTGGCTACGTGTAGATTCTAGACTGTAAGTAATTTTCATTTAGAATTTTGGTGACTTCCCTTCATCTCCCTCTGGTGTCTGGAGCTCCTGAGAAGTCTGAGGCCATCGGGAGTCCTGGCTCTGTGCGGCCCGAAAGCCCCTCGGGTTTCTTCCCTACCCTCCTAGGCTAGCCTTGCTCAAGTACGCCAGGCCCTGGCAACTGACCCCTGCCTCTAGGGAAGGCCCCGGGGCCCCTGCAGGTGGCCTCCTCCTGCAGCTTCTCCGAGCTCCTGAGTCCCTGTTGGAGACAGAGCCTCCCTGCGGCCCCTGGATTCATACCTTCCTCTCCTGTTCTCCATCGGTCCCTCTCTTTCCCCTACTTCCTGAAGATGCTTACACTTTCTCTTTCAGTCCTTCTTTTAGTCTTTAAAAACATGCTGCTCTGGTATCTTTAATTCCCAAGAACACTTGTTATGCCCTGAATGTTCTTTTTTAAGATTCTTCTTGGTCTATGGATGCACTGTCTTCTCCAAACCTCCTGAAGACTTTGTGGTGTATTTTTCCCTGGCTCTGTGTATGTCTGACTGTCTGTCTGTCTGGGTGTCTGTGGCGTTGGAGGCTCTCCTCAAATGCTGGGTGACCCTCATCTGGTTACATCTGAGAATCGAATGCTGGCCGGGCCCTCTCTGTGCAGACACGGGGCTTGCCAGTCACAGCACGAGGCTCCGTCCTCGGATGATCCTGGGATGTCCCTCCTGGCGGACCCGCTGGCTCCCGCACAGACTGAGGCCTGGAGCCCTCAGCTGGGGAGGACAGAGCCACGGTGGGGAGGGGCCCACTTGTAACCGCCTCCGCCCAGCATCGTCTCCACTCCTACCCTCCTCATCCCGTGCCGGAGGTGTGGGATGCTTTGCTTTTGAGCCACGCACGGTGTCCGCACGGTGTCCGCAGCGGGTGTCCGCAGCGGGCCCCAGCCGGCGTCTTCCCGTCCCCACCTCCACAGGCTTCCCGCGGTCCCCGTGCACGGGGCCTGGACCGTCTGCTTTCTGGCCCCAGAATCTTGTCTCTATGCTGTGTCACTGTTGTGTCCACTTCACTCCCTTCCCCTACAAGTTCTCACACCCCTCATCAATCCCATATACGACGTTGTTGGGATTTTATTCTTTAATGTTTATTTATTTTGAGAGAGACAGAGACAGTGCAAGCGGGGGAGGGGCAGAAAAAAGAGGGAGACACAGAATCGGAAGCAGGCTCCAGGCTCCGAGCTGTCAGCACAGAGCCCGATGCAGGGCTCGAACCCACCACCATGAGACCATGACCTAAGCTGAAGCTGGACGCTTAACCAGTGAGTCACCCAGTGCCCCAACTTTGTTGGAATTTTTGAAGGGAAGAAAAGCAAACGCACGTGTCCAATCCACCATGAGCACTGATGACCCCCACGGCTGCTTGTAACCGACGGCCTCCCTCGCCTGGCGCCGGCCGCCCCTGCCGGAGCCGTGACTCAGGTCACAGGGTCAGTTCACGCTTGTTCGGCTCTCAGCCTCCCTGACGTTTGCACAACTGCTGATACAATGGAGGACCTCCTTGCCCGGGACACCACGGCCTGGGTCTCCCCTCGGTGCTCCCAGGTCCCCTCCTGCTCCTCCACGCCCCCCCCTCAGCACACCCCTCAAGTGCTCTCGTCCACACCCACGGCTTCTCTTCCTGCTGTCCCGTGATGACCCCCACATCTAACTGGCTCCCCACTGAACGGACAGACCCACGGCCGTGCTTGGCTCGGCCAGCCTCCCACGACCCCGCCATCGCCCAGGCGCCAGCGTGGACCCCATCACTGCCACACGCCGCCCGCCCTCATGGCCCTGTCCGAGCCACCTCCTTACTCAGACCACGAACTCCTGGACTTCTGTCGTTAGAATTTACTCATGAGCCCAACGCCCCGATTGCCGGGCGCCTCCCGGACACGAGGCCCAGGAGACACGCAGGGAAGACGGTGCGTGAGGCAGACACGAAAACAGGCGGTTTCAGCTCAGTGTGAGTCTGTACTCTCGCCAGGAAAAAGCACAGCGGAGGCTCAGAGGAGCGAGGCTGGGGGGTCAGGAAAGGCTCCAGACCTGATGAGCCTCTTGACCTGATCTCTGAAACTGAGCCTGGAGAAGGTCTCTCCGGGCAGAGTCTGAAAGACGCACGACGGAGGCAGGGGTGTGTTCCGGGAGGTCCTGTGGTGACGCGTGTGCGCACGCGGAGAGCGCCTCGGGTGGGCAGGCGCAGCTGCCAGCACTCCGTGCGTGTGACCTTGTGTGGGCACAGGGTCTTCCCGGGTGCAGCCAAAGTCCCCGCCAGTATGCGTGGTGTCCCCACACAAGCCAGAGGACGCAGAGACACACAGGGGACGTGAAGTGACCGTGGAGGCGAGGGGGCGGGGGGCTATGTCTGCACCAGACACGTGGAGGCAGGCGCGACAGAGTCCCTGAGCGCCCGGGGGGCGCGGGCCCACCACACCTCTGCCCTCCAGCTTTGGCGTCTGGGAGCTTTTATTCATCTCACTTCATCTTCATGTGAGTTTTGCTCATTTAAGGGCACCGCCCTTCAAACCGTGTCTGACACTCCTGAGGCCCAGTACGTGCGCATCGAGTCCAGAGAGGGACAAAAGCCGGCTCTGTCTTGGGGCAGCGACCTCACGGAAGGAGCCGGGCACGCGCGTTCCCCCCACTATTTCAGGGTGCCACCCTGCCCCTCGCGAACGCGGAATGCGGGCGGGGGCGTGGCTGTGCCTCGCTGGCCGCATCCACGCATGCGCGGCGGCCACCTTACCTAGTGTCCTGTTCACGTCGCTCTGAGACCTTCTTGTGGTCTTCTCGATCTCCTCCACAAGCCTCTGGCTTTCCCCCACCAGGCGCTCGGAGCGGGACCGCTGGGCCTCTGCTCTGTGGTACTGGCTCTTGTTGGCCACCTGCCAATCCGCCGGCAGGAACTTGGGCGGAGGCTGCAGAAGCCTGGCCATCGCAGCTTCCCGAAGTCCTGACCACAAAGGCAGACACTTCAGTTTCGCAGTAAGCAACCCGTCCTTTCCTTGATGTCAGTTTGTGTTAAAGTGTGACGTACATGCCGGAAAGTGCCTGGATCATGACCTGTACACACCTCGCCCTCCCTTCGGGGGACTGTCCCTCACCCGCGCTCCCCCAGGGCGGTCCCCGCCGTTGTGACTCCACTCTAGAAATCAGTTTTGGTGTTTCTGAACGTAGCGTAGGTGGAATCGCACAGGGAGTAAGTGCCCTCCGACATCTGACCGCCCCCACTCAGCGCTCGGTCTGTAAGAGTCGCCGGAGCTCATGCAGCTGCGGTTTGTCAGAGCGGCCTGCGCGCCGTGAATGCGCCCAGATTTCCGTCCTCTCTACTGGGTCTGGGGGGTTGGGGTTCCGGTGCGGGCTGTCAGGAGAGTGCCAGGAATATCCTCACATGTGTCTTCTGGTGACCCCGGGCGTGCATTTCTATGACCTCTCAGAACGGCTGGGCCCTGGGCAGTGTTCCCTTTTAGTAGGTTCTGCCAACAGAGGAACCCAGCCACGTTTCCTGAACAAACCAACACCTGCGACATCTGCACCCCGACAGCTGGGCCTGGAGCCTGCTGGGCGGGTGAAATAAACACACCCTCCGCAGGACAAAGAAAAGGGAGAAAGCAGCCTTCGGGGCGCAGGCGCCCTGACCCCCGGATCTGCTCCGCACGCAGCCCCTCAGGGCCCCGGACCTCCCGCCCTCCGGCGGCCGCCCATGTGCGGGCTCGAAATGCACCCCAAGACCTCGGTGCAGCCGAGCAGCCTCCGGGAGATGGACAGGTGCCGGACGGGGGTCTGGGCGAAGGTGGGCGCCCTGGACTCACCGCGGCGCCTCCGGGAACCAGCGACCGCACGGCTTACGGGCGGCGCCCTCACCCACCAGCAGCTCTGGGCAGCGCAGAACCCGCTGGTCAATGGCGCGTCTCCGCGGCAACCCGGGACGCGTCACCCAGGCCAAGGGGGCGGGGCTGCAGCTGGGGTCTGCGCAGGCGCGGACCCTGCGGCCTAGCCGCGGCAGGGGAGGTGGGCCGGGCCCTCGACGGTGCGCTCCTCCCACGCCGGCGCCCGGTACCAGGCTGGGGACAGCGACCACAGCTCCGAGCCTAGGGTCGGAAACCCTGCGTCTGGCCTGGCCCTGCCGCGGCGCCCCTGGTGCCCAGCGGGTTGGGCCGGGACCCGAGGCCGCGGGAGAAGGCGCGAGGCCCGGGCGGCTTCGACCCTGAGGGGCGGAGGTTGGGGGGCGGAGGCAGCTTGCCCGCCTGTGGAATGAGAGCACAGCGTTCGGGATATGTGCGCTGGCCCACTAATACTAGTAAAGCACTTACAGAAAATAAACGAGTTACCTAGTCTGAGAGAAATGCGGACTGGTCCTCGCCCACACAGCCCGAATCCCACAAAACTAGCATTCAAATCTCCCGCCCAGGTGGCGGACCGCGTCACCACTTGACACTAGCCAATCGAAGGCAACCTCTCTCTAAGGATAACCAATCAAAGGAGGCTTTGCTCGTGAAGCCCGCCCCCCTATGTCTCGCGAGTCGTCTGCGCGTCGGGCCCCCCACCCGCCGAGACGCGTCATGAATATTAAGTAGCCGCTGTCCAATGGCATGCTGGAGAGCTGGTGTTTTATATTAATATCTCCGCCCCTGAGGAGCGTCAGTTTTAAGGAGCATCTGGCGCTTTCTCAGTTTGAGTCCCGGTTGAAGCCTGTGGTTTGCGCTGCGGTCTGTGGCCTGCGGTCTGGGGTTCGCGCCCGGAGGGCGAGCTCGGGGAATGCGTGGGCGTCGTGCGGCTCCCGTGTGCCCAGGACTCCTGCACGTGGGCGAGAGGAGGGGAGGGGGCGGCGTCCTGGGATCTGACTGGGTCTGAGACCCCACCCTGCGCGCTCCCCCAGTTTGCAGACCCGGAGGCTTCCCAGAAGCGCTGAAAAGAGGGTAGAATGGGCAGAAATAAAGAAATGAGTTCTGACTCATGATCAAAGGTAACCCTCTTACATGTAAGCATAACTATTTAATTTATTTTTTCAATGTTTATTTGCTGTTGAGAGAGAGCACGAGCAGGGGAGGGGCAGAGAGAGAAGGAGACACAGAATCCAAAGCAGGCTTGCCAGCTGTCAGCACAGAGCCCAGCGCAGGGCTTGAACTCACAAACTGTGAGATCATGACCTGAGCCCAGGTCGGCTGCTTAATGGACTGATCCACCCAGGTGCCCCAAGCATAAGCATTTTAAAAGGAGGCTTTATATCACCATCGTAAAGGGAAAATTGGTATCACTGGCATTATAGAAAAGTAGCGATAAGTAATACTATGGTACATTTATGAATTCTAATTATCAAAAAACTAAAATATACTTCAAGATTTTAGAATGCGCAGTTTGCGTTATTTTGTTATTTTGTTGTTCCTCGTGGTTAGGATTTGGGGCCCGCCCTCATCCTGGCTCCTTTTGTTTCCATGTACATTTCTGACGGCTTTGGTGTGGCTTATAGCTCCAGTTCTTCGAATTTTCTAACAGTACACATGATGCTAGAATTCTCCTCCCCTTTATTTCATTCCACATGAAAGAACTTTGGGAAGCGATTTTGGTAGTTTTTAAATCTATGGGTCTACTTTTGGATTTTTGAAGTATCCTTTTAAGAGAATCTGATTCTTGGAATCACGAGGAACCTGAAAGGTTGGTCCAGTCTGAGGTGGAAATGTTCCCTATGGCATCCGTGCCAGATGGTTGCCCAGGGCTCGATCGTGCCCGGGACGGGGAGCCAGTCCCCTCCCAGGGAGGCCTTCTTGGGGTTGTTGTGCTGGAAAGTCCTTCCAGTAGTTTCCATCCACGGATATGACCTTTATGTATTTAAAAATTATTTTTTCATGTTTATTTTTGAGAGAGAGAGAGAGAGAGCGAGCATGAGCAGGGGAGGGGCAGAGAGAGAGGGACAGAGGGAATCCCAAGCAGACTCTGTGCTGTCAGTGCAGAGCCTGACGCGGGGCTCGACCTCACGAACCATGAGATCATGACCTGAGCCAAAATCAAGAGTCAGATGCTTAACCGACTGAGCCGCCCAGGCAGGCACCCTTGTTCCTCACTTTTAATCTGAGAAAGAGGGTACCAAGTGACCCCAGAAGCCGAGCACTATATCTAAAACTGTTTTTCATTAAGAAGGGTTTATGCAGGGGCGCCTGGGTCACTCAGTTAGTTGAGTATCCGACTTCAGCTCAGGTCATGATCTCACAGTTCGTGAGTTCGAACCCCGCGTCAGGCTCTCTGCTATCAACACAGAACCCACTTCAGATCCTCTGTCCCTCTCTCTCTACCCCCCCCCCCCGGTTCACATACTCTCTCTCAAAAATACACGTTACAAATTTTTCTAATTAAAAAAAATAAGGGTTTATTCAGCAGAACTTTTAAAACCCAGGCCTGTGTGTGTCTATTCATATCAAATTGACCTAGTGAGACACATACACCACCTCCCACCCATGCCAGGAAGTCTCAGGCCACCTGCTGGGGCACATTCTCCTGTCATAACAGCGCAGCCGGTACTAGTGCTGATTACGTTCATGCTGTTATTGGTCTGATGTTTACAAGGATGACGAGGAGAAAGAGGTATTGTGAGGACATCTACTTTGAAACCAAACACTTCTTCTTACAAACTTTAGAGTCTGTTTTTGGCTGAAGAATACGTTGCGTTTGCAAGTCTGGAAAATAAATGTCATTTGCTACCACGTATCTGCAGAATTTTCTCATTATTATACAGCTGGGGTTTTTTTATGTTTATGTATTTTTGAGAGAATGTGAGAAGAGGGACAGAGAGAGGGAGAGAAGATCTGAAGCTGGCTCCGAGCTGTCAGCACAGAGCCCGATGCGGACCTCGAACTCACCAACCTCGAGATCAGGACCTGAGCTGAAGTTGGATCCTCAAACTGGCCTAGCCCCCCAGGCACTCCAACTCTTTTATAAATATTTTAATGTTTTTTATTTATTTTTGAGAGACAAAGAGAGACAGCATGAACAGGGGAGGGGCAGAGAGAGAGGGCGATACAGAATCCGAAGCAGGTTCCAGGCTCTGAGCTAGCTGTCGGCACAGAGTCCGATGCGGGGCTTGAACCCACGAACCTGAGCCAAAGCCGGACACTTAACCGGCCTAGCCCCCAAGGCACTCCAACTGTTTTAAACAAGGATAAATAATAGGGGCACCTGGATGGCTCAGTTGGTTGAGCATCTGACTTCGCCTCAGGTCATGATCTCACAGCTCGTGAGTTTGAGCCCCACATCGGGCTCTGTGCTGACAGCTCAGAGCCTGGAGCCTGCTTCAGGTTCTGTGTTTCCCTCTCTCTCTGCCCCTCCCCCACTTGTGCTCTGTCTCTCAAAAATGAATAAATGTTAAAAAAAATTTTTAAAAAGCTGGCAAATATACACAAGGGCCTCCCTGAGTTCTGTGAGCTCTCTGAGCAAATAATCAAGTCCAAGGGGAAAGAGGTCATGGGAACCTGATCTGTAGCCAAGTCGGACAGGGGCTGTGAGTCACCGGGGCATCTAGTCCCTTCCATTGGCATCTGAAGTGGAGCAGATTCATGGGACCGAGCCCTCAACCTGTGCGATCTGGCACTATCTTCGGGCAGATGGGGTCGGAATTGGGTTAAATCGCAGGACACCGGCTACTGGGGTGGAACTGTTTGCTGCGGGAACGCTCCGCACGCCTGGTGTCAGCGTGCCGGGAGTGTGGCAGTCACGTGCGAGCCAGAAGACCCGCAGGAGGAAAGGCTACTCTTTTCCTAAAACAAAAACATATGCATGTTTCCTCGGAAATGCATTAGTATCTCTGGGAGGACGTGCAAGGAGCCGGTGGCGTTGGCTCACTCTGAAAGACTGAGCGGAGGCAGCCGCCAATGGAGGTCTCGCCCGGAACACTCTTCTGTGTCGTCTGGATTTTGAACCAGAGACGCGGACTACTTCCGCAAAAATAACTAAATGTGTAAAGAAATCCGCGTGTAGAACAGCAGGAACAAAACAGATAACCCTGTAACAGAATCATTGCATTTGGCCACCTACAGAAAAGAGAGTGGAAAGCACATTTCTGCTCTGGAGAAGCCATTAGATGACCAACAGGTGTAGATTCCCTTGAAATCCAGGCCCTGATAATTGTTGTTGGGTGCAGACCCGGAAGCGGCCCGTCGTAATGATGAATAGAAATTTTGTCGTTTTCCTGAACATTTAATTCGTAATTATGTGCCTGCGGCCCAGAAAACGTTTTACGTTATTTACACGTGTATTTAACAGATACTTTTTGCACTTCGCTAGCTGCACAGCACTGTTCTAGATGCTTCAGGATGGGCAGCATGGGGTCAGTCTCAGACCCGAGTTCAAATCCATTTCAGGCTCTAATCATCAGGGAAACACAAATCTAAACCGTCCCGAGATGTCACCTCGCACTGTAAGCATGGCTAAAATAAAAAAGAGGCGATGAGGCGCCTGGGGGGCCCAGTCGGTTGAACGTCTGACTTCTGCTCTAGTCATGATCTCATGGTTCGTGAGTTCAAGCCCCACGTCGGGCTCCCTGCTGTCAGTGCAGAGCCCACATCAGATCCTCTGTCCCCCTCTCTCGAACGTGTGTGCTCTCTCTCTCTCCCAAAAGTAAACATTAAAACAAAAAGACAAGAACAACAGGTGTGGCCCAGGGGCCCCTCGGGCGGTGCTGGTGGGAATGCCTACCGGTACAGCTCCCTGGACACAGGGAATGCGCACCGGTAAGGCTCCCTGGACATAGGGTGGGGGGTCCTCAGCAAGTTCAAAGTGGAAATGCCCTGTGATGCAGGAAAGCCGCTCCTGGGCATCTACCCGAAGACCACGAACAGACGAACCCGGAAGGTGTCGCCCCCTGTGCTCCTTGCAGCATTCACAACCGTCACGATGCGGAGGCAGCCTGCGTCCGTCGACAGGCGCGTGGGGATAGAAGGCGTGGCGGATGCACCGCATACCCATGAGAACGCGCACATGTGTGCATGCACACACACAAACATCCCCCATAAAAAAGGATGAGACCGTGCTATTTATGACAACATGGACAGATCTAGACGGTATTATGCTACGTGAAATAAGACAGAGAAATAAAAATCCCATGTGATATCACACATAAATGGACTTAAAAACAAATAAATGAACAAAAAGCAGAATCAGGCCTGTAAATACGGAGAACAAACTGAGGCTGCCAGAGGGGAGAGGGGTGGAGGAACCGGGCAGAACGGCCGAGGGGCGGGACATACGGGCTTCCGGTCAGAGAGTGAATGAGCCTCGGAAACGAAGGCACAGCGTAGGGGACACAGCCGACGAGGCCGCCGGCCGTGGATGGTGCGGCCGGAGCCGCGCTTGTGAGCACAGCGTCACGTCTGGACAGGTGCCGAGCCGCTGGGCCGCGCCTGGACCCGACGGGGCGCTGCGCGTCAGTCCTACTCAGATAATAATAAAAGCAAATCCGGTTCAGGCTGATACCAGCCCGGTGACCCGGGACACCTGTTCCTCTGCACCTCCATTTCCTTATCTGCGAGCCAAGGACACAACCACACTCACCTCGCAGGGCACTATGTGCGTTAAACAGAATGGGTGTGAAGAGCTGTCACATAGTAGGTGATCAGCAAACACCTTCTGTCAGGTGCTTGACGTCTGACTAAACAAAACAATTGTTTTTGAAATGATTTCATCTAAAGTTAGTCACAGGAAAGGATATGACACATACCTGTATGTATTCTAGTCACTGAAAATTGCCTTAAAGTTTGGGGATTACTGAGAAGAGTCTCTGGAACAAAATATCCGCTCAGCAACCTTCCTATTTAAATATTTAAATACATGGGTTCATGGGGCTCCTGGGGGGACTCCGTCAGTTAAGCATCTGGCTTCGGCTCAGGTCATGATCTCAGGGTTAGTGGGTTTGAGACCCACATCAGGCTCCATGCTGACAGCTCAGAGCCTGGACTCTGTTTCGGATTCTGTGTCTCCCTCTCTCTGTCCCTCCCCTGCTCACGCTCTGTCTCCCTCTCAAAAATAAATGAACATTAAAATTAAAATATACATAAATAAAAAATAAATGAGTTCCAAAAAATTAAAAAATATATGATTACACAAGATGGTATTTCCTAATGAAAATACCAGAATTCTCCAAGAAAAGTAAAGTGTGAGAGCTTGGCTTCACATGCATTTTATATTGAGCACATTTTGTAAAGAACGGGCTGGTAAGCAGCGGGTACACCCAGCCACGGCGGCAGGCTCTGTTCCTTCGGATGCGAGTATCGAACACGTGGAGACTGGAGACCAGGAGAGGCAGGGCATGGTGGACACAGAAGTCTGAGCAGCCTGGCCCGATCCCGAGAGCCACAAGAGATGCTTTTAAATCAGCACTGCCTAAGTCCTAAGAGGAAAGTATATTGCAATCCAGGCCAATTTCAACAAACTAGAAAAAGCACAAATTCAAAATCTAACAGAGCACCTACTGGAACTAGAAGGGAAGCAGCAAGAGCAACCCAAACCCAGCAGAAGAAAAGAAATCATAAAGATCAAGCAGAATTAAACAATATAGAATCCAAAAAAACAGTCGAGCAGATCAATGAAACCAAGAGTTGGTTCTTTGAAAAAATAAACAAAATTGATAAACCTCTAGCCAGGCTCCTCAGAAAGAAAAGAGAGAGCACCCAGATAGACAAAATCATGAATGAAAAAGGATCTATCACAACTAATCCCTTAGAAATACAAGCAATCATCAGGGATTACTATGAAAAATTATATGCCAACAAACTGGACAACACAGAAGAAATGGACAAATTCCTAAATGCACATGCACTGCCATAATTCAAACAGGAAGAGATAGAAACCATGAATAGACTGATAACTAGTGAAGAAATCTAATCTATTATCAAAAATCTCTTAACAAATAAGAGCCCAGGGCCAGATGGCTTCCGAGGGGACTTCTACCAGACATTTAAAGCAGAGCTAATACCCATTCTTCTCAAACTATTCCAAAAAATAGAAATAGAAGGAAAACTTCCAAACTCATTCTATGAAGCCAGCATCACCTTGATACCCAAACCAGACAGAGACCCAGCCAAAAAAGAGAACTACAGACCAATATCCTTAATGAATACAGATGCAAAAATACTCAACAAGATACTAGCAAATCGAATTCAACAGCACAGAACAAGAATTATCCACCATGATCAAGTGGGATTCACTCCTGGGTTACAGGGATGGTTCATTATCGCAAATCCATCAATGTGATCCATCACATTAACAAAAGAAAGGATAAAAACCATATGATCCTGTCAGTAGATGCAGAAAAAGCATTTGACAAAGTACAGCACCCTTTCTTAATAAAAACCCTCGAGAAAGTCGGAATAGAAGGGATTTACCTAAACATTATAAAAGCAATTTATGAAAAACCCACAGCTAATATCATCCTCAATGGGGAAAAACTGAGAGCTTTCCCCCTGACATCAGGAACACAACAGGGGTGTCCACTCTCACCACTGTCGTTTCACATAGTGCTGGAAGTCCTAGCATCAGCAATCAGACGAAAGGAAATAAAAGGCATCAGAATCAACAAAGATGAAGTCAAAGTTGCACTTTTCGCAGATGACATGATACTCTACATGGAAAACCCGGCAGACTCCACCAGAAGCCTTCTAGAACTGATCCATGAATTCAGTAAAGTTGCAGGGTACAAAATCAATGTACAGAAATCAGTTGCATTCTTATACACCAAAAATGAAGCACCGGAAAGAGAAATCAAGAAACTAATCCCATTCATGATTGCACGAAAAATCATAAAATACCTAGGAGTAAACATAACCAAGGATGTAAAAGACCCATATGATGAAAACTATAGAAAACTTGTGAAAGCAATTGAAGACACCAAGAAATGGAAAAACATTCCCTGTTCATGGATCAGAAGAATAAACATTGTGAAAATGTCATTACTACCCAAAGCAATCTACACATTCAATGCAATCCCCATCAAAATTGCACCAACATTCTTCTCAAAGCTAGAACAAACTATCCTCAAATTCGTACGGAACCACAAAAGACCCCGAATAGCCAAAGTCATATTGAAGAAGAAAACCAAAACAGGAGGCATCACAATCCCAGACTTTAGCCTCTACTACAAAGCTGGCATCATCAAGACAGTATGGTATTGGCACAAAAACAGACACATAGACCAATGGAATAGAATAGAGAACCCAGAACTGGGCCCACAAATGTATGGCCAATTAATTTTTGACAAAGCAGGAAAGAGTATGCGATGGAAAAAAGACTGCCTCTTTGGCAGGTGGTGCTGGAAGAACTGGACAGCAACATGCAGAAGAATGAAAGTAGACCACTTTCTTACACCATCCACAAAAATTAACTCTAAATGGCTGAAGGACCTGAATGTGACACAGGAAACCACCAAAACCCTCGAGGAGAAAGTAGGAAACTACCTCCTTGACCTCAACCGCAGCAATTTCCTACTCGACACATCCCCAAAGGCAAGGGAAATGAAAGCAAAACTGAACTCTTGGGACCTCATCAAGATAAAAAGCTTCTGCACTGCAAAGGAAACAATCAAGAAAACTAATAGGCAACTGACAGAATGGGAAAAGATAGTTGCAAATGACATATCAGATAAAGGGCTAGTATCCAAAATCTACAAGGAACTCACCAAACTCCACACCCACAAAACAAATAACCCAGTGAAGAAATGGGCAGAAGACAT
>PJEM01020699.1:0-12888 GCA_004023845.1 Helogale parvula
CTGCTAAGGAAAACGAGGGGTCCCAGAACTAAAGACGGGAAAGCAGACCGGGGCTCTGCGAACCCCAGCACTGCGTTCCCCTACAGCCTGTTTTGATCAGAGCGTCGGAAAAAGAGAAAGTTTTCGGAAATACGGAAATTAAAAATGGACTAAAATCAACTCTGCATTGCAAACAAAGAGATCACTTTCAAATGAACCCACTTTCTGTAACCATCTTGCTGTTTTTCAGCAGTGGTATGCCCAAATGGCAAACACAGCCAAAAAGTCAAATCATGTGCTAAATGGGAAGAAAGGGGGAAGGGGCGGGGAGGGGGCGGGGGACAATGGAGCCAGAGACAAGGTAGATTTTGTCCTCAACAGCTCATTAATTTTAAGTGTCGTGGGAACCTGCCAGTTTTACCCTCCAAGTAATTATCTTTTGTCTTAATTTGTAAGATTGTCGAGAAGGGGACAGGCAAAAAAAATATTCACTCTCACAGGGAAAGACTAAAACCCGGTGAACACAAGAGACAGAGAGAGAGGGAGAGGCAGATACAGGACTATGCATGCTCTCCCCAATTAAAAGGAATAATTGGACTCATTTCTTCAAGGAGAGAAAAAAAAAGCATTTATCACAGGGAACTGTATTAGGAAATTGTGCTCAGATACAAACAGCTTAACATTAATGAACAGAGACAAACCTATTGATTTGTATACACACACTCTGAAAGTTAAATGGCCTATAGACCAGTGTTTCCACACCACGGCAGGCAAAATCTTTACACCCAAAGGCTGACATTTTGATTTAGGGTCACGTTGTGCCCAAGAAGAGAAGATGAGGTCCCGGTAAGGGAGGAAGCAGAAAACTGCCCAGTCACGTTAGAGCCACCTTGCTGGCGACCCCGCATCGGCCGGGAAGGCGGAGAGCTGGGCCTTCCGGGGAGAAACGTCTTCCATGTAGGGGTTGTCCATAAGGCAGTCCATGAAAAGCCCACCATAAGGTCTTTAAAACCCTCCCCACATGCGCAGCCCCTCGTAGGGATGCGCAGAGCTCAGTGTTGCTGTTTGGCTCCCAGATCGCCAAACACATCTGTGCCCCAGTTCTCCGAACTACGAAGCCAGCTGCCTCCTCTTGTCTGCCCTCCAGGACTCTCTGGAGCATGTACAATAAAGTCTATGAAATGCGGGTGTTCTTGCAAGGAAGGGTCCTGCAGAGAGCAGAAGGTGACCTGGCTTCCGAGCCCCTTCCGCGAGGATGCACAAGACCCCCATCTGAAAGCAGTGAGCCCGCATCACCGTCCGCTCTCTGCCCACACCCAGATGCCCCCGTCTTGCTAATCACTGGTGCCACGAAAGGCACTTCATCAGAACACAAGGACGTAATCCTGATATTTTTTAAGGAGGTGACTTGGTGTCTGTGGAAGTTACAGGACACTCTGAGATGACTCCGTGTCTGACCCGAGCTGATGGGGTTCCGAAGCCCTCGCCTACTTGAAAGAGAAATAGGAGCACGAGCGGTTACAGGACGCCAGGCCAAAACGGCTGGTCTGCCAGCGGAGGCGCAGAGACCAGAGGGAAAGAAGGATCCCGAGGCCCACAGGCTGGACCAACCCCCTGGTGACATAAAATAAGACCTGTTCCCTGTCCCGCCCCCAAAACGAATCGAAGGGACAGAAAAGAGAATCGCTGTAAAGAGAGGAACGTGGTGTGGAAAGGAAAGCAGAGCATGCCAAGTTTCGGATCCAGAGCCAGATATTTAAATGGAAGCTTCGTGTCATTACAAGGCGTCCCGACTTGGGGAAGACAGACTCCATCAATCGGCTGGCATTGAACCCTTGTTACTGTGCAAAAGCTGTGCTTGCTCCCTGGAGCCAGTTCAACTTTGAGTCACTATTGTCTGAAAACAATGGAATGTCTGCCAACCTTGTGCCAACAGTTCAAAAGGATTTTAATGCAGCCTGTGCGAGAGGGAGAGCTGTAACCTGGTTTGCTCCGGGCGGAAGCTGCTGGGCTCCTGCAGCGGCAGCACTCAGGGTCCAACTGGGGGAGGCAGCGGGGGCGTGTCCGTGCTGATCCCAGGGCCCAGCTCACTCACACTGGGGCCAGCACCAGGCCGCAGAGAACGAGGGAACCTTCGGCGGCCTCCGTGCACCCTGGCCGTGCACGTCCCAGGCCGAGGTCTACTGCTGCACGTGGTGTCTGCAAACCCCTCTGGAACTGACACCCTGAAATCCCACCACTCAGATTACATAACAGAACAGGAAAGGAACCCATTAAAAAGGATTTTTAAGGCGTGTTACATTTGCTATGTACGAACTTCTAGAACTTTTTTTTTCTACAGTCAGAATTTAGTTGTCCACCACCCCAGGATCTACAAAAATGTGAATGCCTGATGTGCAAATGCGGTCACATAATGGGAGCTGGAGAGATCTGCCTTATGGACACGTTTCTCGAAGACGATCCTAGTAACTCCTGATACTGAAGTTTAAAAGGGCATATGACCTTTATGAGAACATAAAAGTCAAGGCAACGAAAAGACCGTGAATCAGGATGAATGGTTTTTGTCATTGAGAAATGGCTTCTTGGCCCGCCTGGCCCCCAAAGGAGCAAAGCACAGGACGAGATGAGCCTCTGGTGAACAGCTGCCCCCCCACCATGGCCGGTGCCCACGTCAGGGGCTCGAAGACATCTGCATTCTCCCATGTGCCAGAGCAGGGCCTGTGGAGGGACGTCTGGGCAAATGGCCTTTGGGGACGGCAGGCAGTGGGCCGAGCGGGATTTCATGCTTTATCACTCTCAAGAAACAAGACAAAGAGCACAGAACTATGGTTTATACTCAGAAGGATGTGCATTAACTCTTGAACAAAATGAATGCAGAATTTTGCAGTCTGGGGATTCAGAAACAACCCTATAGGGAAGAGGAAGAATTCTAGAAAGCCGACCAGATCTGACATACAGGATAAGGTATCCGGTCCACCGCTGGATCTGAACAAGGAATCTCACTATTGACAGCACGTTTGGAGAAGAACAGCTTGAAAATGGCCACAAGGGTGTGTGTGGAAGGCACCCCCACCCACCCCCCACCGATAACATGATCAACTATCCAAGTTAGTGAACTGGTAATTTCTAGAATAAGAACACTAGTACAGTAAAGTAAAATGTAGGAATATTCGCATTGCAAGGAGGACTCCTGCCAAGGCTCCCCAAATAAATATCGGGGTCTGCTCCTGTATCAAACACCCCTCCACCCAGCCTCCAGCCAGGAAACCAAGGACTTGAAATTTTATACGCACATTTTACAGACTCTGGGAGTGGCACATCTTCCGACTCCACATTCCCCTGAAGACACGCGCCCGATGAAAGGGCTTAACAGCTCAATTTACGACGCGTGTGTGACGTAAACACATCCGTCAATTCCGGACGACGGAACTGGTTGGAGATTCCGAAAACTGAATGCAATGTAGTAATTAACCGCGAAGTGCCACAGTTCTTCCGAAGAGGCGTGGGGAGGGAGCCGGGAACAGGACAGTGGCCAGCCTCTGCGTTTGGAGAGCCCCCGAGTGCCAGGCACTGTGCCAAGTGCTTCTGTCACTCGTTCAGATTTCAGTTTGTTGTTAATAAGCTGGAATTCACATGATGTGTGATCTGCGCATTTAAACTGCGGAGTGATGCATACCCATGGTTGTGCAACCCGTTAAACACCATGATGCAAGTTTAAGACCTTTGTTATCTTCTTTTAAGTTAAGAAGGGGCGCCTGGGTGGCTCAGTCAGTCAAGTATTCAACTCCTTAGTTCGGCTCAGGTCATGATCTTAAGGTTCATGGGATCGAGCCCCACTTTGGGCTCTGTGTTCAAAGTGTCAGGCCTGCTTGGGATTCTCTCTACCGCTATCTCTACTCATGATTGCTTGCTATCAAAACAACATTTCCAAGTTAAAAATAAAATAGACATAAGCGGAAAACTAAACGAGAAGAGCCAGCATGGTGCTCACAAGCCACTATTAAAAACACGCTCCTACCAAAATCTATAAAGAACTTACCAAACTCAACACCCGAAAAACAAATAATCCAGTGAAGAAATGGGCAGAAGACATGAACAGACCTTTCTCCAAAGAAGACATCGAGATGGACAACAGGGACATGAAAAGACGCTCAGTGTCACTCATCAGGGAAATACAAATCAAAGCCACACTGAGATACCACCTCACAGTCAGAGTGGCTAAAATGAACAATTCAGGAAACAGAAGCTGGTGAGGATGTGGAGAAACGGGCACCCTCTTGCGCTATTGGTGGGAATGCAAATTACTGCAGCCGCTCTGGAAAACAGTGTGGAGGTTCCTCAAAATATTAAAAATAGAACTACCCAACGACCCAGCAATAGCACTACTAGGAATTTACCCAAGGGATACAGGGGTGCTGATGCACAGGGGCACATGTACCCAATGTTCATAGCAGCACTTTCTACAATAGCCAAATCATAGAAAGAGCCCAAATGTCCATCAACTGACGAATGGATAAAGATGTGGTTTTTATTTACACTGGACTACTACTTGGCAGTGAGAAAGAATGAGTCTTGCCACTTGCAGCAGTGTGGATGGAAATGGAGGGTATTATGCTGAGTGAAATAAGTCAGAGAAAGACAGAGGTGACACATTGTCACTCCCATGTGTAACTTGAGAACCTTAACAGAAAACCATGGTAGAGAGGGGAAAAAACAGTTTCAAACAGAGAGGGAGGGAGGCAAATCCATAGGAGACTCTTAAATACAGACAACAAACAGAGGGTTGGTGGGGGGTGCGAGGAAAGGGAAAAATGGGTGACAGGCACTGAGGAGGGTACTTACAGGGATGAGCACTTGGTGTTGCACGTGACCAATGAATCACAGGAATCTACCCACAAAACTGAGAGCACACAGTATGTACACTATATGTTAGCTAACTTGACAATAGATTATATTAAACACACACACACACACACACCCCAAAACCACAGTCCTAGGGGTGGCTGGGTAGCTCAGATGGTTAAGGGTCTGACTTCTGCTCACGTCATGATCTCATGGTTAAGGAGTCTGAGCCCTGCATTGGGCTCTGTGCTGACAGCTCAGAACCTGGAGCCTGCTTCAGATTCTGCATCTCCCTCTCTCTCTCCGCCCTTCCCCTGCGCACACTCTCTCTCTCAAAAATAAAACATTTTTAAAAATTAAAAAAAAAAATAAAACCATGCTTCTAGCCCACAGTCCAACTTTCGGAAAAACTCACAAGGGGGGGGGGGGGCCTGAAGCTGCCCGAGGGGAGGAAAAGGTGAAGAGGACACCCTGCGGAGAAAGAGGCGTCTGTCGGCTGGAGAGCATCCTCTCCTCACCCCACGCCTGCCCCCTCCCCCCTCCCCCCTCCCCCAGCACACGGAGAGGGCGGACTGCACCTCCGAGGCAGAATCGTGGTAAACTCATCCAAATGACTGCTTTTTGGCCCTGGCACAACGTGCCCCCGGGTGTGCGTCCAAAAGCAATTAAATCATTCCAGCTGGGAGTCCAATGACATGTTGTTTAAAAAGTCTTCTGAGAGATGTCCCTCTTCAGAAAGACGGGGGCACGCAGCGGAACAATGCTCTGGGCGTCCGTCCCGTGTCTCGTAAGGCGAGAAAGCAGGTGAAAAGGCACCGTTCGCAGCTGCCGTGAGCAGGGGTCTTACCCCCGCCCCGCAAGGTCCCCTCCGCAGAGGAGAAGGACCGGCGACAACACAGAGGAAGGCCAAGGCCAGGGCCATTCCAATCGGATGTATTCATGCCTCCAGCCTGCCATGCTTATCCCACTGGAAAAGAAATGACCAGCGAGGAGCACTGTTCACAAACTGAGCCATTTCAAGTAGCAACTGGTAACCTAAATATCCCCAGAGCAGTGTTTTGATGGTGGGGTTTTGTTTCCAAATCGGGGTTACCTAAGGGCTCTACTGTTAGGATCATCCGAGGTTCTGTATATGTTAGAGTATTCTGGAAACTCTGGAGTGCTGGTGAAGGAGAAGCTGCGGAAGGGACGGTTACTGTAACCCCCGAGTGGTAACCCGGGCTGACAACGCGTGTGACGCTGCCCGGCTCATTTCAGATGACGTAGTTTAATAAACAAACGCAGGTCCATGAGCCTGCCCAGTGGATCCGGAGGGAGAACGTTCTAGTCCGGGGTCACGTCTGGCTGGCGACAGCTCGCTCTCGTAGGGGACAGCTGGGGTCTGGGCTCTGTGCCCACAGAGGACGCGTGCGGTCACAGGCCCAATCGGACACTGACGGCAGGGTCACGGCCACGTCGAGGGTGGGTGTGCTCCCCCTCAGCACCGCCTTCCGTGGGGCCCCCATACCCCGGGCCACACATGTAGCCCCTACATCACCCCGGATGCTAGACAGAGCCGGGGGACAGGGACGGGAGGAGTCCAGGCTTTGGGGAGAAACAAGATGAAACAGGACATCAGCAGCAGTCTGGCTGCTGGTGTCATCAAACTGACACAGCCCACAGAAACCGCTCCTCCTGGTCACGTGGCCCAACGCCCAATTTTTGGTCAAAGCTACTCCAAAAAAAAAAAAAACCTCAAGTGTTAACGTTCCCCATCTTGTTTTCCGTGCATGGACTTCCCCACGTTTCAGGGACAGGGACCCTCCTGGGGGAGATGCTGTTGGACTTCGGACACGCCGCAACATCTCCGGGGCACACGGTGGGGAGACACACACGCCCCTTGGACCACAGAGACACCCTGTGGCGAAGAGGCATGAAAAGGGGGCTCTCACGCTCCACTTTCTTGGGTGAGAAGAATCAACAATTCTGAGAACCTTCAACTAGAGAGGATTATGCCCTCATCTGGAACCTGCATTTTAGGGAGGGATCTTTCACCCAGCCAAACAGAGGATCTTGGAAAAGTCCTTCCCCATAAACATACAGCAATGCCCATCATCCGTTATAAAAGGTCCCAGTGGGGACCATTCCTACACATGAGACACGTGTGGGAATTCTCCTTGGGGCTGGCCTGTAAGTTAACGCTCATCTACTCTACCCTGCTCACTGCACGGAAGAGGATACTAATAAGAGAAATTAAATGCCATATCCAGGAACACACAAATAATATATAGCTTTAATTTTTTTTTATAGTTTATTTTTGAGACAGAGACCGAGCTCCTAGGAGAGAGGCAGAGAGAGAGGGAGACACGGAATCTGAAACAGCTCCAGGCTCTAAGCTGTCAGCACAGGGCCCCACATGGGGCTCGAACCCACCAACTGTGAGATCACGACCTGAGCCGAAGTCAGACGCTTCACTGACTGAGCCACCCAGGCACCCCTAATAGGTAGCATTAAAGAGGCAGGACACAAAGCTGCTGGTGACTTTAGTTTTGTAGGAACTAAATAGACCAAAAAAAGGACAAACGTGCTGGGCACCCTGGTAGTATAGAGTTCTGATGACCCAGAAATTCTTGGGTAAGCTGTACAATGCTGACTATGCCATGTTCAAAGACTACTACATTTCACTTGTAGCACCTTTGGGTGACAAGCTTCTAGCATCAAGGACTCCTTCTACTGTGGAAACTCATGACCGCAGGACGATCTCACATTCGCCTGTCTGGGGACTTCCTCCCAATCATCGCTAGGACTTGCTTTATTTAATAAACTGCTGGACGGCAGTGATTTGTTTCCTGACCCGCTGTCTCCTCTAGAGAAGAGAGGGCCCAGGGCACACAGGGTGAGGCAGGACGGAATCAGGTAACGAGACAGAGCCCACGTTCCTCTCCGACACTGGCTGAAACTGGTCTCCAAAGAGGACTTCCTTTTTACATGGTTGGACCCTTTTGACTTCTCTTTTTTCAACAAACCCATTCATGTTTCTCTGGGCCCCCTGAAATGGGAGGAGCACTGCTAACCGCATGCACATTTCTGACTGGCTTCAACGCCCTCCCTCCAATGCCTCACAGAGAAGCACCACCCTCCCGTAGGTTTTCATTATCTGGCTGCCAAGGACATAAAAACCACGTAGGTGATCACACAAGTGGGGACCCGAGCGGAGCCGCCGAGCCCAGGCAGGGGCTGGGGTGCCTGTGTTCTGGACGCCGTCCACCAGGCAGGAGCAGGACGTCCCCCATCACGGCACAAACTGCCCAGCACCGCACACCGACGCTCACCCTCTCTCCCCTACCCCTCACCTTCCCGTACGGGGCCAGGGGGCATTTCAAAAACCTCGACTCTTAGCTGCAACCTGCCATCGGGGTGATGGGTGTAAGGCCTCAGGTTTTTCATTTCCCCACCCGCCTGGACCACGTCACCATGACTCTGTCATAGAGGAGATGAATCAAGAGAGAACACAGGTGCACACAGCCAGGTGTAGTATTCCTGGGGCGCCTGGGTGGCTCCGTCGGTTAAATGTCTGATTCTTGATCTCTGCCCGGGTCGTTGTCTCGTGGTCTCAAGCCCCGCGTCAGGAGCCTGCTTGGGTTTCCCTCCCTCCTTCTCTGTCTCTCTCTTTCTCTCTCTCTCTCTCTGTCCCTCCCCAGCTAGCGATGTCTCTCTCAAAAAATAATTTAAAAAAATTTTTCTTAGTGCTTATTTTAGAAAGACAGAGTGCAAGTGGGGGAGGGGCAGAGAGAGAGAGGGAGACACAGAATCCCAAGCAGCTCCAGGCTCTGAGCTGTCAGCACAGAGCCTGACAACAGGGCTGGAACCCACGAATGGTGAGATCATGTCCTGCGCCGAAGTCAGACACTTAACCCACTGAGCCCCCAGGTGCTCCCTAAAACAATAACTTTTTAAAAGATTTAAAAAGAAACAACAAAGAGCCTCTAGTATTCTTACCGTCGAGTGTGGAAGACGGCCCTCAACTCACACCCTCACACGAGAAAGCAGGTGTGAGACCACCTACCAAAACCAAGGAGAGACATCACCCTCCAACTACGAACCTGTCTGCACTCGCACTGAACAGAGGGCTTATGGACCGTTCGCTTCTGCCCCGCCTTCCCGATGAGGAGGCTGAGGCCAAGAAATACTAAGCCACATGCCTGAGGGAGGCAGCCTTGAACTTCGGAAGGCAGAGGTGCAAGCAGGCGGGGCAGAGTCTGGAGCCTGAGCTTCAGCACTGCTATTCTCTCCTCCGCATCTGCAGGAAAGTCAAAGGCTGATGTAGGGGTCAAGTGCGAGAGGGCCTCAAGAGTGGGAACGTCCACTAGTTCACGGGCAGCTCCTTCCCGAGGAATGTGCCCCACAGAGCCCAGCGGGCGGTCTGAAGACCCACCTGCACCCCGATCTCCACGGCCATCCAGCCATCTCCGGTGTCAACAATCTGTCCAGTGTGACCTTTCCATTTCATTCCAAGGACACCTCCATTACAACCTCCGGATCATGTAGAGGCGAGCGCAGGAGTCTCGTAAAGCGTTTTTTTGTTGTTGTTTTTTTTTAATTTTTGCCTCGAAGCTGTGCACAATTCATCCTTCAAAACACTGTGCTAGTTCACCTTTCCAGAATACAAACGAGATCATGGAAGTCGCTTGCCAAGGCAAGTCCTTCACTTCAGGAAGGAAGGGAAAGAAGCAGGGAGGCAAAGGACCCCAGGATCACGCCGGTTGAGGGCTCTCTCCCCGACACTGAATCTCGGGCTACCCTTCTCTTGTGACCGCACAAAATGTTTGGTACTCAGATCCCGAAAAGCGAAAACAAGTTCACGAACCCTTTCACACATACACGAGAATCTACAGAAACATTTTTAGCAGAGACCAAACGCTCGCGGATCAGGGCTGCTTCCACCCAACGGGGCTCCTTCTTGGGAAGATGTTTGAGCCTGGGTCAGGGGAAGCTTAACAGTCAGAGGACAGGTGGCACAGGACAACAGCGGGACACCCCAGAAGTGACAAGAAACACAAAGTGACAGGGAGGAGGGTATACATGAACCAGACATGGAGCCTGTGTGATCAGAAAACACATGGACGGCGCCTGAAGGTCTCAGGCCGTTTCTGACGAGATTCTCCAGGGAGTTCCTCAGACCATCCGCGTCTTGAGGGAAAGGTCCCTGTTCCTCGTTCATCTGGGTCATCTCCCAAAGAGCTAAAATTAGCACATTTCTCAAGGGGATATAAATTAGACTTACTTTATGTAGGACACAAAAATTAACTCCAAAAAACTCCCAAAGTGCTTCATATGGCAAGATCCTGCCCTCAAGAAGGCTTGATGACTGTTTCAATCCTTTTCCCAGTGAAATGATGGCCAGACCTCCCTTCCAAATCCTCCACAAGTACAACATTTTCAGGAAAAAGCAAACACAAAATCTTTTCCAACACTCAAGGCGTTAACATTCGCCAAAAACTCAAACTACTTTTGCAGGAGATATGATAGTGGAGTTAATTTGGTACCTCTAATTGATCTGTTGGGTCATCTGAACACCTCACAGTAGAGTAACTTTACTGACAACCATGTACATGTTAACAGGACAGCGGGCACCTGGGGGGCTCAGTCAGTTAAGCATCTGACTCCGACTCAGGTCATGATCTCCCCATTAGTGAGTTCGAGCCCTGCGTCGGGCTCTGTGTTGACAGCCCAGAGCCTGGAGCCTGCTTCAGATTCTGTGTCTCCCCCTCTCTCTGCCCTTCCCCCTATCAAAAATAACCAAATATTTTAAAAACTTTTTGAAAAAAAGAACGTAAAAGGACGTGGAATGTCTCCATGTCCATGACAACAACATTACAAACTCAGACACAATACAAATTCATACTTTTTAATGGGGCCAATGAACTGAAAATTCCAGAGGCTAACTGCCCACTGGAGATGGGGAGCTGGTGTAGGAATGAGCACACCCCCACGGACTGAATGAGGTCAGGGCTTCAGACAACAAATGGCACCACAGGAAGGACTGGCGTCTGGCGGGCTCCCAGACACAAGGACAGATCACCAGGGCCTGCAGGTCTCGCCCAGCCCCTCCCCGACATTTAGGTGGCTTCCGGAACTCTACTGGAACAGACCATTGCAACTGCACCCGATCTCTTCCCGCCTCAAAGGCAGACATAATCAAGGGCACCTGGGGGGCTTGGTAGGTGAAGCATCGGACTCCTGGTTTCAGCTCAAGTCATGATCTCACAGTTCCTGAGTTCAAGCCCCACACTGGGCTCCGTGCTGACAGCACAGAGCCTGCTTTGGATTCTCTCTCTCTGAGGCACCCCTCCGCCACTCATGTTCTCCTGCTTTCACAAAAACAAACTTAAAAAAAAAAAAAAGGACACAATCTAAAACGACAGAGGGGCTGGAGGTAATCTACCTAAAGCTAGAAGTCAACCACTTCAGGAGAAATCAGAGAGGTGGTCCTTTGTCTTAACTGCACCCACAGAAAACAGGAAAACAACAGAAGACAGACATTCCATTCCTTGGAAGACAAATGCGTACAGTGTACATGACAGCGCCCTAGACACACAATACCTGAAATCCGACTTTAAGAAGAGAGATGTACCCAACACCCACTGTGAAGAAAACAGCGGTCAGAGGCAGACCCGCAGGAAGCAGCAGGATTAGAACGAGCGGAGACCGGAAAATACAAGACCGTGCACCTGTGGTGTCTAAAGCCTCATCCAGGAAAGCACAGACAGTACGGGCAGCGTCCAAGCTCGGGGCGGCCCCGCTGGCCTGGGCCCTCCCCTCGCTCGCACTTTCTCTTCCGCCTTCTGCCCAGGGAGCCAGCACCGTCGGGGAGAAGAGAAGAAAGTGTGCGAGAGCACAGGGCAGAAGAGAAAGAGGGGTATGGGGGTCCTCCGCCCAGGCACCCCACACTGCATCCAACCACACACTGTCCCCACACCCCTACCCAGGAAGACACGGAAAATTCATCACTGTACAAAATGAACCCAAGGGTATTTCACCAAACAGATCCCCGAAGTGAACAAGTAAAGAACCTTTTAGTTGCCACGAAATCCTTTTCACTCACATGTTAACTACTTAAAGCGGTAAAATCTGACGTTAAGAAAAAAGAAGTCTAGCTGTGTGCTTGTACACGCACAGGCAACCGCAGGAATCCACAGACCTGTTTTCCAGGACTCCTAATCACAAGGACCGAGGTCAACGCAAAACTGCTGCCCTCTTCCCTGGGGGAAGTCAGCCGACTCCCTCACCCCACCCCCGTCTGAAACCTTGTAACGTGCCACCCGGTACCTGCCGCCGCTTCGGGCCACCACTCTGCGGCTCATGTGAAAAGCAGAATTCAAGAGAGTAAGCCCCTGCAGGTGAATGGCGGTCACTCGGACCCTGGCAGGGGGGTCAGTGAGAAGACTGTCTAGTGAACACCAAGTTCGGACAGGCAGAAAGGAGGAGTGGGGGCTCAACCTGTGTGGATTCACTCAGCAGATCCATGTGATTTGCTGGGACAGCGTGATTTATATGAAATATAAACTCTGCATTAAGATCTGTGTATGTGGTCCCACCCACGATTCCTGGCTCAGAGCTCCCCAAACCCCAGCACTTCCTAAGCACTGAGGGGACACAGAGGTCTTTTACTGAGGGGACCTCCGGGAAGTACCTAAGGGCGGTGGCTGGGTGCCAGGAAAAGTAAACTACGTGAGCAGTGGACTGCAATCTTCGGTCCGACCGCCCTGACCTTGAGGAAGGTGAGAGGAGCTAGAGGTTGAATGGGCCAATGGCCAAGGACTGTGAAATGACGTCTCTATAAAAACCCAGAAGGACAAAATTCTACGAGCTGGGCTGGAGGACCTAAGGAGACGCTTGGAGAGGGTGTGGAAGTTCCGTGCCCTGTCCCCATACCTTGCCCTACGTCTGTATCTGGTTGGTGACGGATCCTTTATCAAACTGGTGACGGCTGAGTGTGTCCTGAGTTCTCTGAACCACTCTAATAAATCAGTCAAACCTGAGGGGGATTTCATTGAACCTCCAATGTGTAGCTGGTGCACAAGGAAA
>PJEM01020700.1:0-12886 GCA_004023845.1 Helogale parvula
TCGGTGCGTGTGTGCGGAGATCAGTGTGTGTGAGGATCGGCGCGTGTGTGAGGAGGTCAGTGGTTGTGTGAGCATCGGCGCGTGTGTCAGGAGGGGACGTCCAGCAGGAGGCATGTGCTGGCGCAGCCCCGAGACGGGAGGGAGGAAGGCCGCCCCGGTGGCCCAGGGGGCACCGTCCGCGGTCCGGCCTTGGCGGAGGCGCTGCGCAGGTGGAAGCCGCTCCGGGAGGGAGGAGAGCGGGGAGGGGGAGGGGTCGTCTGGAGGGCGAAGGCGGGAAGGGGGAGCGAACTTGAGGCCTTTTGTTCAGCGGGAGACACGGGCTCATAGACTTGGGAGTTTCTCTTCGGAGAATTTGAACAAATCTGACCGGATGTTTTGTTTATTCACTGTTTGAATGAATCCTAGGAACCTGGATAAAACCGAGTTCCCTGACGGCGTCAGCACGGCTCTGAGGAAGACCCACCAGCAGCTAAGTTGTCACGATCACCAGCGCGCCCCTTCGGTCCGGGAGGAAAAGTAAGCGTCCCGTGTCACACGTCCGTCGGCACGTACGACACTCGCACGTGTGGAAACGGGAGGAGGCAGAAAAGGCGGCGCTAGAGCCCGTGGAGCCTCGGGCGTCGCGCAGGTTCTCGTGTGGTTCTTCCCCCGGTTCTGTTCGGTCCGGAGGTTTGTGCCGTTTGGGGAGCATTCGGGCCCCGCGACTCCACGTCGGACCCTTTAAATCAGATCTGCCTGCTCAGGTCGTTACGCGTCTTCCATCGTGTTTCCGTGTCTCAGTTCGTGCCTTCCGGAGCCCTCGGGGTGTGGTCTGAGTTCAGGGTGAGTCCCAGGTTGGATTCCCAGCAGCGGGGAGCTGAGCCGGAGGCTGACGGAATGAACCAGAATGTTCTAGTTTATTCCCACAGACATGATGGTTTTGCTTCCCAACCCACTGTCCTGTTGTCATACGTGTTGACGTGAAAACGGAGCAAGCACACCCGTTGGTGTGGCCGCTGCAGTTACCGTGTCGCGTCGCGGTCCGTCTGCACGTCCCCGAGGATCCCTGAGGGGCGACACTCGGCCGCTCGGGAGGCCTTTGAACTCCCGCTGTTGAGAATCGATATTTTCTCATCAACTCTGCATCCAAACACGTGAAACCTCCTGGCCGTTGTCCGCAGTGGCTATTTGTATGCTTTTTCCATCTGTCCTTTGTTAGTTGGTCTGAGGGTGTTATGGGTGGCACCGTGTCCCCCGAAGGTCCATTTGAGCCCTAACCCTTGCTGCCGGTGACATAACCGAGTTAAGAACAGGTCACGCTGGATGAGGGTGGGCCCTGGGCACTGACTTCTGTCCTTGGGAGCAGAGGGGAGGTTGGGGCACAGGAGCCTCTGGGGAGGAGGGCCGAGTGACAGTGGGGGCAGTCACGCGAGAGCCACGGCTGCGAGCTGAGGACCACCGCGATCGCCCGCAAACACCGGGAGCCGGAGGAGCAAGGCAGGATCTTGCCCGGGAGCCATCAGAGGGAGCGTGGTCCTGGAGGCCTTGACCCAGGTCTCCGGGGCTCTGGAACGTTCGAGGTTAACTTGTTAAGCCGCCTTGTTTGTGGCAATCTGTCCCAGGAGCCCTAGAAAACTCATATTCGGGGTCCGTTTTCAACGGCTACGTCACAAATTGTCACAGACACGGGGGCTTCGACGGTGCTTCACCAGTGACCTCCCTGTGCCTGTGGGACAGGGATCCGGGTTTCTTCTGAGCCCCGACTGGGCAGGGGCGTCTCACGCGCCAGCCCCGCGTCCCGGGCTGGCACAGGGAGTCAGCGGTGTTCGGGCTCGGATCTGGGAACGGCCTCTGCCCGACGTGTGGGCTCCTGTTGGTTAGACATGAGTTACTCGAAGGGAAGGATTGCACAGGCCGTGAGCCCCCCTGGGCGGGGCCACCGGGCGTCTTGCGGCAGCCTGTGTCCAGATGGGACGACAGGGGCCACATGACGTCTCAGGTCACTGTCACCTCGTGTATGAGCCCCCCCACCGCTGCTGAGTTTATACAGATTTATTGGGCCAGGGGTGGCGCATGCATGCATTTTTAAAGTGATTTTCATTATTTTTAATTTCAAATTTGATATGTAGTAATTTAGAGAGTTTGAAAATGAGTCAATGTAAACTTTCAACATTATGATCATGTAGGCTTTAACCGACTTTGCCCATATAAATTGTGAGCACGTCTCTGCGTCACAGAATACTCTCCGACTGAGTTCTCGTCATGGGTTCCGGACCCTCGAGACGGTCAGTGAGGACACCTCTGGTGTGTGAACCCACACACACCTTTGAATGTGGACGCACGGGTACGCACGGACGTGCAGCGTCCCCTCCGCGTCCTCTGTGAGGGCGGGGCCTCCCCTGGGGGGTCTCACTCTTCATATGAGCAGCCCCAGGGGAAGTTTCTAGAAATGGGTCTCTGGGGCCTCGATGAGTGCTGCAAAAGCTGAGCAGAGCCCGCCCCCCCCCCCCACTGAGCTCGGAGCGAGGGGGCAGAGGCAACCCGCTCGCCCTCCAGGGCCTCCCGCGGGGGGGGGGGTTCGGCGCATGTTCACTGGCATTTTTCCCTTCCAGCTTCCTGTACGTTTCTCTTGTCCATTAAAAAAATTTTTTTAATGTTTTTTATTTATTTTTAAGAGACAGACAGAGACAGCGCAAGCAAGGGAGGGGCAGAGAGAGAGGGAGACGCAGAATCCGAAGCAGCTCCAGGCTCTGAGCTGTCAGCACAGAGCCCAGTGTGGGGCTCGAACTCACGAACCGTGAGATCATGACCTGAGCCGAGGTCGGATGCTCAACTGACTGAGCCCCCAGGCGCCCCCTCTTGTCCATTTTTTGTAGGCAGGGTATAAATCATTTATTACTGACTTGAAAAAGCTTTTTTATTTTAAAATTGGAGCCCTCCAGGCCCAGGATATTTATCAGGTGTCCCAGTCTGTGTACCTTTTAGGTTTTTTAAAATAATTTTTGACATACAGAAGTGTCTGGTTAGGTTTCCTCGTGGCCTCGTGCAGACTGCCTCGGGCCCGGAGGAGAGGCCGTGTCCTCTGCTCTCTGGGCCGCGGGTTCTGCCCGCCAGCGCCGCCTTCTGTGCGTTTGCTTTCAGTCCTTCCTGGCCCCAAGCCCCGGGCCCCCGGCTCGCTGAGGGGCCCAGCGGACACCCGCCACCTGGGCTTCTGTGCCTGCGGTTCTGGGTGGGAAGAAATGCTCTGTTAGTTTAAAACCAAAAAGGACTAAAACCCAATGATTTCTACGGGCTTTCGGGCTGTGCCTTCTTCCCCGCACGGCGGAGCCGCAGCCCAGGGAGCACCGAGGGCCAGCGCGTCAGGGGCCGGGTCACCAGGGCCTTGGAGCCCCAGGGGCTGTGCGGCTGCAGGAGGTGGCAGGGCGGTGGGCGCGCGGGGGCCACACCGCTTCCCGGGGCCGGGAGAGGAGGGTGGTGACGTGCAGCTCCCTCATTACAGCAGACCGGCCGTTTGGGCTCCTGGCTGACTGTGACGGTTAGCTGGCCAAGGACAGAAAGGCCACCGGCTGGTCCCCAGGGGACATTTGGCACATCTGGAGACACTGCTGGTGGCCACTGTTGGGGCTGCTCCGGGCATCTCGCGGCTGGCAGCCAGGGGTGTGTGGATGGGTCTCCCCTGCCCGACAGAGACCTGCCTGGTCCGGAACATCAGTGTCAAGGCCGAGGAAGCGGGCCTGTCTTACACCGCGGCCTTGACGCCTGTCATTCTTCACCGAGTCGCCCGTCGGTGGGTTGGCTGCCGGCCTCGGGCCGTGTCGGAGTTGTTCAGGCCGTCGTTGGTTCCTTGCGTTTCTACACAGACGTCAGCATCAACCTATTGCTTTCTACAAAGGCCTGGACTGGCGGCGTCCTTCGATGCTTGTCCCCTGGTTGGAAGAAGCCAGCTCTGAGCCAGGAAGTCTGTGTGTGTGCCCATGTCACCACCCGCCCTCTGGTGGTGCAGACGGTGACACCCGGGCCACAGGGCTGTTTCTCCCCGCCTTCCCCAGGCTGCACTTGTCCCCATCCGAGGGAGGAGCGGTTCACCCAGTGGACGCAGCCCTGGGTTTCCGCCAAGTTCCTTGTCAGGGCCTGGGGGGGACCAGGCTTGGGGACCGTGGCCACAGGGTCGTTGCTTCGTTTTCTGCTCTGTTGATTGGCGACCAAGAGCCCGTTCTCCCAGCCAGGTGTGTGCGGGGTGTGCTCCTGCCACGGCTGCCCATGCCTTGCTCTCTCGTTTCTTTCTTTCTAGAATTCTTCTGCTTTTTGAATTGGCTCATCTTTCTTTGACCTTGAAATGTGAGGAGATCGCCGCCGACTGCATCTCCGACCTGAAGAAAATCGGCAGCCACGTAAGTGACCCACGACTGCGGCCACACGGCACCTGCTTCCTGGGGTCTGAACGTAAAAGGCAGAATTCAGGGAAAGGGATTCAGGCGCCCTCGTGGGGCGGGTCCGGACGCGTGTGCCTGGTCTTCCCACGTGCACGTCACGTGGCCTCAGTGCCACCTGAGTGGCTGCACCGTCATCTCCTTACTTACTCCTCAGCCCCGTGATTGGACGTTTAAATCCTGTTACTTTTGGCTTTTGCATGAAGGGCTGCAGTGACCATTTTGTCCCTAAAGATGTTATCTGCACCTCGGGTTTTTCCCTAACGTCAGGTCACCGACGTGAAATTACTCGGAAAGTTTCACTTTTAAGGTTTTAAAATACATATTACAGTATTGCCCTCCAAAGGAAAACTGTCGTTTCTGCCGGAAGCTTCTGAGAGTGCCAGCTTCAGGTTTGTGTGTTTTAACTTGAGAAACTGCAAGGGCTCGTCCGCGGAGCCGTGGCCGGCGGCGCGGCCTGTGTGGAACACAGCGCCCGGCGACCTGCGGAGGCCGTGGCCGCTGGCCGCGAGGGTGAGGCGGTGGGACCCGCCACCGGTGGGGGAGGGGTCGCTCCCTGCGCTTTCCGTCCAGCACCTGCTGTGTTCAGTCCCAGGTGACCTGCAGGTGTCAGATGCCAGCTGGGCCCCACGAGTCTCCCTCCAAATAGGGCTCTAGACCGCCCCCGTGAGGCGGCACAGAGGGGGGACGCTCGGTTTGGCAGAAGGGAAATCAGTCATGTTTGTGGTTCTGTGGATCCGAAACTGTTCTAAAAAAAAGAAATAAAACTTCATTCGGACTCGCCCCCTGCTGCCTCCGGAGGAAGTCCTTCAGGGGCCCTCCCGACCCTCTGGCTCCGCTCAGATGGGGCCTTCCTTCAGGCCACCGGCGGAAGGCGACCTCCGGCAAGAGCAGCATGCCCTCGGGGGGGGGGGGGTGCCATCCGTCCTGGGGTGGCCATCTGACAGTGTCGGCAGGCGTGGGAACGTCTAGTACCGTGCTTATTTATTTCAATTTTTCACACAAATGCGGAGGGTTCAGTGAAGTGCACGTCCAAGGTCACGGCGCCTTTCCTCGCCGGTCTTTCAACACACTCCGTAGGAACTAGGGTTGGACTTTGTAAATATTCGGCCCATGCTTGAAAAGGATTCCTTCTTTTTTTTTAATGTTTGTTCATTTTTCAGAGAGAGAGAGAGAGAGAGAGCACACACGAGCGGGGGAGGGACAGAGAGAGAGGGAGACAGAATCCGAAACAGGCTCCAGGCTCGGAGCTGTCAGCACAGAGCTCCACGCGGGGCTCAAACTCATGAACCGTGAGATGATGACCTGAGCTGAAGTCGGACGCTCAAGTGACTGAGCCCCCAGGCGCCCCAGCACGGGTATTTCTAACATCACTTCAGAAAGAGCACCTTGTCCTATGTCATCCTCCTTCATTTTTTTAAGTGAAGGATTCTGTATGGAACCGTTAAACAGCACTTCAGGGTCAGTAGGGTTTTTTTACATTCTCACTCACTTTTATCTGTTTGCTCTATTGATCTCCGTGAGAGAGGTGCCACGTCTCTCTCTACAACATGAATATCTCAGTTTTACATTGCGCCGTTCTCATTTTTATGTGTATTGGTCCGTGTGGGTTTGGAATTGCTGTGTCTTCCCGGCAAATTATTAGGTATTATACCCTGACCTCCTTTATACCTGGTAACGGCATTCACATGCTGTGCGTGCTCTGTCCATCGTCCCCGGGGGAGCGCGACCTCCTGGAGTTTGGGGGCCTGCTGTCACCCCCTTCCCAGCATGACGCCGGGCCCTGGAGAGGAGCTCCGCAAATTTCTGGTGGACAGATGGATGGATGTTCTGATCACGAGAGTCTCTCTGAAGTGGGCGTGTTCAGATTTCCAGGATTTGCCAGCTGTTTCTTCGTAGGGTCTCCCTGCGTGACGGGCAGCGTGGTTGGGAAGCCTGAGAGCTGGTCAAGCCCAGTCCAGACCCCCCAGTCAGCGTGGGGGGACACCAACCAGAGGGAGGAGGCGTAACTGGGGAGGCGGCGGGAGGCTTCCAGCACTGAGCTGTAAGGCCTGCTGGCCTGCCAGCCTCTTGGGAGGAGAGTTAAACAGAAATAAAGCAGAAGCAAACATGTAGTTCTCTATGGTTGTTCAGAAATGAGTCAACCTTTTCTTAAAAGGGAGAAAGAAAATGAAAAGGACATAGTGGAGGAAATGAACTTGTTCTGGCCAAGGTGGAACGAAAGGCGCTCAAGCTCAGAACAAGTGAGCGAGGAAACAGCATATGCAACACTAAACTTCGAGATGCTGACCGACAGAGGAGGAAGGAGAGCAGAACTCAGAGGGCCCGAGTCTTGGCATCACCGGCTCGCCGCCTGCGCTTTGTGGGCTCGGCAGGTGGAGGGGACAGGGGAAGCCGGCGGCAGCCTACCTGGTGGAGGAGAAGCTGGTCGTCACGAGGACAAGGTGGCTCCAGGTGATGGGACAGGGGCCCCGAGAGGAGCGAACTGCACGGAGTGAGTGCTGGCGAGCTACAGAGGTCCCCGTCCAGTCCTCGGCCTCGTGCCGATTAGAGCGCGTGTTTAAGGAGGCTGCACAGGCTGGAGAGAGCGCCCCCCGAATGGAGTGCAGGGAACAATCTTCAGCGGTCACACAGGGCTGAGCATAGTTCCTGGAGCGGAACTTAAAGCTATTAGATCTAGATCCTGGCATCATAGCCACGTGACACACAGCTGTGTGACATACAGCATCGCTGCCGCCAGCCAGCCGGTGCCCAGGGCCCAGAGCTGCTGTCACCGTGCCACCACTCGCAGTGCAGTCTTTGGCTCCATGGCTGCTG
The DNA here is from genome assembly GCA_004023845.1 of Helogale parvula. Lineage (NCBI taxonomy): Eukaryota > Metazoa > Chordata > Mammalia > Carnivora > Herpestidae > Helogale > Helogale parvula. The sequence goes on from PJEM01020700.1 coordinate 7,227, forward strand.
CCTGGGCGCCTGTGCATCAGACATCAGTGCCACCGCCACCGCTAGGTTGCTTGCGACCCAGGCTAGGTGCCAAAAGAGTCCCCGTGGACGTCCCTGCAGGAGAAAAAGTGATCAGGAGGCCCAGGCAGCCTGCACCACCAAAGGCTCTAACAGACCTTAGAACTAGAGGCCAGCAGCCTCGCCTGTTGAGCAATCCCGTAGTCTTCGCCGATGCTACGCTCGGCTGGTGGCGCTGCGTGGAGACCATGACGCTGGACCTTCCCTAGAGCTGTAGCTGCCACATCCTCCCCACCCACAGGTGAAGGTCCTTCCCCACCGAAGTCTGGAACGGATGGCTGCCTCCTCAAGTGCACACACACCAACACAAGGCTACCAGAAACAGGACAAATCAAGAAAACATGACATCACCAAAGGGCCCAACAGAGATCCAGCAGTCTGCTCCAAAGAAGTGGGGGTCTGTGAATTGCCCAAGTTTGAAATACTTGCCTAAAGGAAACGCAGCAAGCTATCAGAGAACACAGACACACCATGAAATCCAGAAAACCGCATGTGAGGAGAATGAAAAGTTCTGTAGCAATAGAAATCATAAAAAAACATCAAATAGAAATTTTGGAGTGGAAGAATCCAGGGAAGGAAGTGAAAAGTGCAGTAGACACCATCAGCAACAGACTGGATCAAGCAGAAGAAAGAACGCGTGAACTCAAAGGTCATGTGAAATTACCCGAGGAGGAAAAATGAAAGTGAGCATAGGAAGCCATGTGAATTATGGGACAGTAGCAAGCAAAACAGTGTTTGCATCATGGGAGTCCCGGAAGGCATCGGGAAAGGAGCGGAAACCCGATTTAAAGAAATAATGATTGAAATCTCCCCCAAATCTGGGGAGAGGTATGGGCATCCAAGTACATGAAGCTCGTGGGTCCCCTAGGGTTCCACCCAGGGAGGACTTCACCAGCACATACTGTAATAAAACTGTCAGGAATTTCATCATAGAAATTATTATAAAAGAGAATTTTGAAAGCAGCAAGAGAAGCTGATTTCGTACAAGGGAACTGCCATAAGGCTGTCAATGGATTGATCAGCAGAAACCTTGCAGGTCAGGAGAGAGTTGGATGATATATTCAAAACCTTCCAAACAGGTATATTCTACCCAGCAAAGCTGTCTTTTAGAAATGAAAGAGAGATAAAAGCATTCTCAGACAAACAAAAGCTGAAGGAGTTCCTCAGCGCTAGACATGCTTTAGAAGAAATGCTAAAGGGTGTTCTTCAAGCTGAAATGGAAGGACATTAATTAGTAACAGGAGAACGTATGAAAGTATAAAATTCACTCATAAAGGCACGTGTATAGTCACATCAGAATACCCGTAATGGTGGTGTGTAAGTCACTTCATCTGGTCTAAAGTTTAAGAGACAAAATTATTAAAAATAACTCACTACAGTAATTTGTTGATGGATACACAACATTAAAAGATGTAAATTGTGACATAGAAAACATAAAATGTGGGGCGGGGGAGTAAAAAGGTGGAGTTTTTGTACGTGATTGGAGTAAAGTCATTTCAACTTAAAATAGATTGTCATTACTATAAATGCTGTATGTAGCTTTTTGTAACCATGCAGCACCATGCACAGAAGAGTGAAAGAATCAAAACATACCACTATGGAGAATCATCAAATCACAAAAGAAAAAAAGCAAGCGAGGAAGAAAGGAAAGATGACAATGATAATTTTTTACCTATTCATAATTACTTTAAACATAAAGGCTTAAATTTTTCTATCAAAAGACATAGGGTACTGAATGGATTAAAAAAAAAAAAAGACCCAACTGTATGCCCACAAGAGACTCACTTCAGCTTTAAGGGCACCTGTGGGCTGGAAGTGCAGAGACAGGAAAAGATAGTCCATGCAAATGGTAACCGAAAGGGTAGGCATAGCTACAGTCATACAAAGGTCAGAAAACGCAATGAGGATTCTTATATAAGGACATGATGAAGGCGGCAGGTGTGCAGCCAGATGAAGAGACAGAGGGTGAGGTGTGGGAGGGACCCGAGGGCAGACACTTCCGTCCCTGTGGAGCTGGAGTGGCTCACCCTCCCGGTATGTGGACATCTTACCAAACTACAGGTCCCCGCGCCCCATACTGTTGGGATCTTATGGAGGATTACTAATCGTCTCCAGCCCCCGCCCCCTCTCTGGGGGCAGAGACAGTGCCGAGAATCCCAAGCTTCTAGTCATGGCATGGTCTTTGGGTGACCGGCCCCCACCCAGGAGCCCTGGGAGTCACATCTTTAGAAGGAAGGACACTCCTGGTGCTCTGTCAGAAAATTACAAGGGTTTCGGGAGCGCTGTCCTGGAAACCGAGGCAGAGACCGAAGTTCATATTAACTCACATAGACACACCTACTAGAATGGCTGATATGAACAGACTGACCAACCTCGTCAGTTTTGGGAGAGGATGTGGGCGAGCTGGGGCTCTCCGTCCGCCCAGCCGCTGGGGATGCAGAACGGCACAGCGCCGTCGGAAAAGCTTAGCAGTTTGTGAAGAGTGAAGTATTTGCCACCCAGACAGACTCCGGGCTCCTGCTGCGACCCCGGCCGACCCCGCCCCCGCCCCGCCAGGCAGGGCGCTCTCATCCTAGCCCAACAGGGACTAAGTCAGACAAGACAGAGTTTGCCTGAAGTGGGTGTAATTATGTAAAAATTCAATGGCCAGTGAAGTGGACTTCCCCCCCACGTTTAAAAAAGGTAACGAGAAAAACTATTTTTGCTTTCTCACATAAGGTTTTGCATTTTAGGAGAACAATTTTAAGTTTTCTAAAATATATATTTGTGTTTTCTTACGGTTTTTTAGTTGAGTTTCTACCAGTACATTAATATTTTTAAATGGTTTTTGAAGTTAATGAACGTGTGTGGTTGCCTTCACTGAAAATCCTGACGTGCAAAAATTGTGTCCGGCAGGACCCTGGGAAACTGATTGAAATCGAATGCCTGGAGTGTGAATTAGAAGCTTTAGGCCTCGAAAGCAGAATGAAAACCTATGTCCGAGCAGCCGTTGAGGTAAGTCCTTGAGCGGGAGTCCGCGTCCCTGTGCGGCTTCGCACGTGCCGGGAAGCTGCCGGCTCCCGGTGAGGGGACACAAGTCCGCCCCCGTGTCTCGGATCCCCCTGGTGAACACAGCCTCCCTGCAGGAGCCCCCCCACCGGGCCGGCTCCCCCACGGCTCCCAGGCCACCTCACCCAGTGAGCATATTGGGGTCACGCGGCCCAGGCAGGAGATAGGGCACGGAGATGAGCTCCCCAGAGCCCTCCTGCTGCCCCAGTGGGGGTGCTTGTCCTAGAGCCCCATGCACTTGCCCTTGGCTAGGCCTTCATGTCTCTGTCATAGTTCTTTGCCATATGGACTCATGTCCAGGAAGGCAAAAGTCACTCCGGGCCACAGTGTGGGACCTTCCGCCACACGGGGCCTGGAAACCTGAGGGGCTCGGGTGGGCGGTAAGGTTGCACGGAACGGGGGCAGGCAGGTATCGGGAGGTGGACGGAAGAGGGCTGCCAGAGGTGCTGGGGATGCAGGGACCCCTGAGTGCATGGGGAGAGGCAGGGACCCCGGGAGGGCGGATGCTGAGGACCCGCCCCCAGGATGGTGCAGCGCTCGCTCACTGTGATGTCCCCATCCGGACACGGGGACTGTGTGCTCCCTGTCTGCATCAGAGCCAGCGGCAGCGGCTAGCCCTGGGGGCCACGTGAGCCTGGTTTCACTCTCCATCTGCTTGTTTAAGCCGTAGGGTTTGGACCGGCAGCCACTGCCAGAAAAGGAATCCAGAGATGATTTTAGACCATTCTTTAATGAGAGTTTTGCATCTTAAAAGGAAAAGAATCTGTTGAAACAGAGATTTGGAGCCAAAGCAGGCACTCATGGGATTGGCTCGTGGCACCCCCGAGAGCCTTCGGGCCTGGAGGTCCGCGGCCGGGCACAGGGCCCATCCCGCGCCTGCAGCCGGCTCTGGGTGGCGCCTCCTTGATGCCTGGCGGATATTTTGTTCTCTCGGACTTGCTCACGCGGCTCCTCTAGCACTGACCTTCCTGTCTGGCACCTGGTGGGCGCTTGACAAACGCTGTGTAGGAGACGGTTTACAGAGAACACTTTCTTGGCCCCACGTTTGGTCAGGAGACGGCAGCAGACGCGGTGGTGCGTGTGGCCATGGGGGCTGCGGCGGGGGCTGTGTGGACTACAGTCAGACGGCTTCAGACCTGTTCATGAGCAGCGTGGCCGGGGGCCCCGAGGGGGCTGGCGGCCAGAAGCCGTGGGACGTGGCTCAGTTTAGGACCCGTGGGCAGCCCCCCTGGGCCCTGAGGAAGCGTGGGGCTGGTACGCCGACTCCACACACGTTAAACTGTGGGGCCGGAGCCTGTCTGGTGGGAAGGATACGTGCAGCACAGGACAGAGGACATGTTCTTTGGGTTGTAAACGTCACGGGTCACAGGCCACGGTGAATGTGTAAGGCTGAGAAATACACTGGATGGAGTCAGTTCATGGAGGAGAAGCACCTCGTGGGTGTGCAGAGGCCACTGTGGCTTTTTAAGGAAACATCTTCTAGACACCCAGTCCCTTCTAGAAAAGATGATGCAGGTCTTTGCCTCAAACAGGCTGGCCCTCCAGCTTCCCGGGCTCGGGCCCGGGCTCCCCAGGTGGTACGCGGCGCTCGCCTTCGGGCGTCACAGACCAGGCGATGTGTTCTGTGCAGGCCCAGCTGAACGTGGTCCAGAGACTTGACGCTGCGCTCCAGCGGGCCGTGCGCCTGGGCGACCCTCGCGTCATCCACGTGGTGTGCACCACCCAGTGGAACACCTGTCTCCCTTTGCTGCAGCACAACCTGAGGTCCCACCTGCGAAAGCCACTGACCAACATCGCGGACGTCCTGGAGAAGGTGGACAGGTGGCCTGTGGGTCCTCATCCTGGGCGTGTCCTCTCCGAGAGCGGGGAGCTTGGTGGGAGAGGGCCGGGGCAGGATCCCTCAACACCAGGAAAAAGATGAAATCCAACCTATTCCCCTGTAAGTGAGGCAAGCAGGAAACCCCACCCCTGTCAGATGGGCTTGCGTGGTTGCCGCAGGGACGAAGCCGTCTGTGTGCCCCGCTCGGGGCTTGATGGTCTCACCACCTGCTAATGTGAAGCAGGGACCAGCCTGGATCTTAGCACCGAGGGTCCCCGAGCCTGCAGGCACGCGCCAGCAAGATCCAGATCTGCTATGACGTCCAGAGGTCAGGGCCAGTACGCGGTCGTCTGTGTTCCGTGAGGTCTGAACAAAGAGCCTGACGTGGCTGCCGTGTGGCGCCAGCTGCTGCGAAGTCAGCGTCCACCACTGGGTGTCTGGCGTACTCACGGGTCAGGGTGGGTGCTGTGGTTCCCAGACCCGGCTGAGGTGCCTGGGACCCTGCGCCTTCTCTCCTCACCGGGTTGGAGGCACTTCTCACACACTTGCTGAGCACCCACTCTGAGCCAGGCACCACAGCAGACCCTAGAGACACGCAGTGAAGGGATCCAGCCGAGCACCTGAGCTCACATCTACACCTGCATCTGCATCCACCCCTGCACCCATACCCGCACCTGCACCTGCACCTACATCTACATCTACACCAGCACCGCACCTGCACCTACACCCGCACCTG
>PJEM01020701.1:0-12880 GCA_004023845.1 Helogale parvula
ACTGAAAAACCAAATAATCCAGTGAAGAAGTGAGCATAAGAAATGAAAACACACCTTTCGAAAGAAGACATCCAGATGGCTAGCAGACCCTTGAAAATGCACTCAATATCAATTAATGACTTTGTCACAGGAAGATTCCAAAAAAATAGAGCACCTGCAAGGCGACTTCCATGGGAGTTTCTCCTTCCCAGTTTCAGATGTCCTCTCCTCCCACAGACAGCCACACATCCTGCCACACCTCGGGGAACCTGGGCTGCCCTCACCTGCCCCTTCCAAGTCCATGCCCACCAGATTGTCATCATCTCTTCAACTGAAATCCAGACACAGCCCTCCCACATACGTCTGTGAATCCTCAGGCTAACCCTGACCTCACCTGAGAATCTCCTGGAGCTCAGAGTTAAAGCAGCACAAATGATCTCATCCTGACCAATAGAGGACTCTGGGAGAAGGCACAGGTGATGCTGGTTCTTAAAACTCGCCATGGGATCTTTATTGTAAACCCAAGCTGATAGGAAGTCTGTGCCTTCAAGTTTTCATGTGCATATAAATCATTTGGTGTTCCAGGTCCCATCGAAGAAATGGTGATTCCGCAATTTGGAATTGGGTCTGTGAATTGGCCTCTTTCACCAGTTCCTTGTAAGTGCTGATCCTGCTCCCTGAGACCCACGTTTGTGGCACAAACGCAGGATCAGCACACCTGAGCCCCCCATAGCTACCAGCTGATGTTAACTCAGACAATCCCTGCTGAGTTCCAGAAAAGAGCATACCACGTAGGTCCCACTGTTGTGAGTTAACTGTTGATTCCCAGCGAACCACCATCACCATCCTGCAGGACCACATGCTTTCATTGCACTTGAAAGTTTACTGGAAGAAGATTCTGGAAGACACTGATGTCTGAACCAATCTCCATTTGGAAAACAATATGTAGAAATCAATCCCTGCAATGTGGATTGAGCACTCATTTCCTGTTTACAGTGAGTTGATGGGTCCCCTGTAGGGAACTTCACATACATGGTGTGACTTAATCCCGATAATATCCTGTGGGTTGCCCACTAGGCATCCCACAGTAACCCTGAAGATGTAGGTACTGAGCTTGACCCATTTTCCATCTTCTGTTTACCTGTGGATTGAAAATGAACATTTGCAACCACAGGAATGAAATATGGATGAACGGAAAAATACAGAAAGGAAGGTTAGATTCAAAGACCAGGGACTTTAAATTGTTGTTTGCCTTTTTTTTTTTAAACAGGATAGAAAAATGTTGTGAGCTTATAAGTAAATGCCAGTTTCCTGTACTTGGTACACTCTCATCAGCAATATAGGATCAGTTTAATTCCTCCACACTTGAGTTACCACTTTCTCAATTTTAGTCATTTGAGAAAACAGGAATTGTTATCACCCTGTCGTTTCCCTGCTTTCTAGGAAGAGTATGTGTGGAACGTGTGATCTATAGATAATACTATGTATGATATAAAAATTAGTATCATAGAGGAATGGCTCAGTCGGTTGAGTGTCTGACTTCAGCTCAGGTCATGATCTCACAATCCAAGGGTGTGAGCCCCACATTAGGCTCTGTGCTGACAGCTCAGAGCCTGGAGCTTGCTTCAGATTCTGTGTCTCCCTCTCTCTCTGTCCCTCCCCCGCTCACTCTCTGTCTCTGTCTCTGTCTCTCAAAAGTAAAATTTAAAAAGACAAAAAAAATTTTTGATGAACATCATAGATTATCTATCATAAACGATAATGCCATATATATCATACATCTATATATCTATTTAAATGTAGATATCTGTATCTATCTAGCTATCATCTCTCTATCTATATAGATACAAAATTCAACCTTAAATGAAGGACATCCTTCCCTTGGGGACAATGCAGGTGAGCCTGGAGGAACTTATATTAAGTGGAATAAGACATTGAAAGTGGCAAATACTATATTATTTCTCTTATATCTGGAACCTAATAGCATTCAACTCCTACAGCAGAATAGAATTGTGATTGCCAAGAGCTGAATGAAGGCATAGTAAGGGAGTGGGTCACATGGTACAAAATTTTAGGTATGCATGACATTCTGGAAATCTAAAGGACAGGATGGAGATACTTGTAATTATGTGTACTATACTGGATATTTACTACGAGAATGTATCTTTGATGTTCTCAGTAAAGATCAAAAATAAAAAGTCCCGGGAAGCCTGTGTGACTCAGTTGGTTAAGCATACAATTTTAGCTCAGGTAATGATCTCAGTTTGTGGGTTTGAGCCCCGCATTGGGCTCTTTGATGACAGCTCAGAGCCTGGAGCCTACTTTGGATTCTGTATCTCTCTGTCTCTCTGATCCTCCCTTGCTCACACTCTGTCTCTCTCTAAAATAAATAAAACATTAAAATTAAAAAATAACAAAACTCCTAATTATATGAGTTGATGGGTATGTTAGTTAGTTAGATGGTTATAATCATGTCATAATATATCCATATGTTTATATCTTGTTAATTGAGCAACTACTGAAAATCTGCAGGAAAGGAAAATAGGATTCTGGGTGAAGGCTCATGAAAAACGGGATTGAATAGGAAAGATAGAAATGAAGGCACTAAAAGATACAGTCAGGCCTCTGCTTTCATTTATCTGCTTCTGGGTGTTTGGAATTGTGAGCACCAGCCCTGGGAGATGAAAGGAACGACTCAGAATCTCCCCTTCTCTAATCTGTCCTCAGAAAGGCAGAGATCCCAGAGCCAGTCCAGGCCTGGACACGGTCTCAAAAGGGGGTGGATAGGTCCGGGCAAGGGAGGGTGCTGGCTGTAGGCTCTGATATCTCTGTCTCTGGGGTGCTTCCCGCTCTGTCAGTCCTAAGCCTGCCCAGAGAATGTTAACACCGGAGTTCATATTATGGGAATCTATTTAGTCTCTTTTCTTTCTATTTCATAAAATAAAATAGAAAGCAACTTTACATAAACATAATTTTCTGGGACAATTGTGGGAAGCAGCAGTGAGAAGCCAGTAAGGAGAGTGTGATCCAGCAAAGCACTTGTGCCCTTACAACCCATGTGGCTGATCCAGTTCCTCAGAGGTTAATTCACTTGAGTTAAGATGTTTTTGTACAATGTCCTTCAAGCTTCTTGAGTTGATATGTTATTGTACAAATGTCCTTCACGCTTTGGCACTCTTATAATAACAATAAGAAGAGAGTGTAAAGTTCCCAGGAATATGGCACCACAATAATCATGAAAACAGAAAAAGTTTTGTCTGTTTGTGCAAAACTTCTTGCAAATGAGAAATAAAGTGGCAATATGGGCATCACTCATGTTGTCCCTCCTGTTCCCACCCTTTGATTCTTTTTTCTTTTTCTCACTCCCTTATCCTCGTGTCCTTGCTTCTGTGCACCTGCACACGCACTATAGACAATTATAATAGAAAACTTGAATTCTTAATGAGAATGTAAAATAAATGCCACTACTACTGCTGCTAATTAAAACTCTTAAAACAAAAAAAAAGAACAGCTCTTTGGTTCATGGATGACCCATCAGAAGTGACACCACATCTCACACCACCACACAGAAAGGGAACTGGCCCAACTGCAGCCAAGTCCCCTGTACACCACCTCTTCCACTCATTCTCTCCACAATCCTGAATTCAACAATGTACCCATTTGCTCTTTTCTTAAAATCCCTACATGGCAGGAATCATGTCTCTTCATCCTTTTTTTGAATGACAAGCTGTCATACAAACAATCACTTTCTATCTGTTTGCAACTCTACACATGCTCAGTGTTCTCAAAATAGGAAAAGGAGCTTCGAATGAGTCTCCCCTGGGCACCATGAAGGAGCTTCCTTTTATGGAACGAGGAGGGGACACTGGATGACTCACTCCTCTTTCTCTGAGAGGGAAGCAGGTTCAGATTCTAGTGCCATCCTAACCCCGGTCTCCATGTGACATCCCCAAATATTCCAATGAGTTCTTGTTGCTGCGGAGAGTGTCCTTAGTGAGACTGAACTGATGGCCCCAGAGGGATTCAACTACCAGAGACCTTAGGCTGACTCTGGGCCATCAGGTGGAGCATAGACCTGTTCTTCTGGAGCAGTATCCTTAATGCAGTTGTGATGCTTCCTGTCTCTGAACAGAACATTCTAGCGTAAAAAGCCTCTACTTCAGTTAACACTGGCTACAGGTTGTGGGCATGATACTAGATGTTTTATGGGTTTTCACCTTGCCTTGTTAAAGGATCTTCTCCCCTCCTGAGGTTTCATTAAAGCACGACTTACTGGGGCAGGATTATGACCTATCCTTAATGCCACTAGGAGATTCTGCACGGACCATCAGGAGCACCAGTTTCCTGAAAAACCTACAAACATGTTAACTGCCATTGTGAAACTGTCTTCAAAACCCCACGCCCAGGTAAATGTTACGCAAGAAAATATGTCATATTGAAAGATACACATTCAGGAACATGGCAGCTTAGTCAGTTAAGCATCTCTGTCTTGGTTTGAGCTTAGGTCATGATCTCAAGGTTTGTGTGGATGACCCATGCCTTGCCCTTCACATTGACAGTAGAGCGCTTGATTAGTGTGCTCTTTCTCTTCTCTTTCTGCCCCTACCCTGTTATCTCTCTCTGTCTCAAAACAAAGACATTTTGGGGCACCTGGGTGGTCAGTCAGTTGAGCAGTGGGCTTCGGCTCAGGTCATGATCTCACGGATCGTGGGTTTGAGCCCCGTGTTGGGCTCTGTGCTGACAGCTAGCTCAGAGCCTGGAGCCTGCTTCAGATTCTGTGTCTGCCTCTCTCTCTTGCCCTTTTTTGCTCGCACTGTCTCTGGGTCTCAAAAATAAATAATAAAAACCATGAAAAATTTAAAGAAAAAATACCTGCCCTTCCCATTTAATGAAAGCATTATATGGCATGAGTGCCTGTAGCTAAGTTTTGTTAAGACAATCATTACTACTAAGATTAGAATTGTAACTTCTGCAGAGTCCATGTTCTGGAAAATTGTAAAAGTTATCTATGACAAATCATTTACAAAACAAACGCTGCTCTTTCTGCTCCTTGTACCTGTCACTATACATAAAGCTAGAGAAGCAGAGCAGAGATGCCTGCCTGGTGACCAGAAAGAAACTTGAAGTTCTCTCACTCCCTTTCGCAGTTATTGTCCATCCTTCAGGGACCACTGCACCTGCTGAGCTGGACTCCAGAACCTTCTAAATCCACATAACACTCCAAGGCATGAATTTACAAACAAGTGACTTGGAAACAGAATACATTTTTCCCATGAGGTGAGGAAGTTGTGTAATTCCTCCATGACACATGGAAGAGCCAGAATATGCAGAGATAGGATCGAGAATCATCAGCAGGCTGTATTCTCAGAGCAGAGCCCTGAGCAGAATTTAATCTTTCCCAATGCCTCTCTGCCCACTTGTTGTTTCTCTGTCTGAAATTAGTGAAATGGCTACTGAAGAAATATATTACATTTACTAGATGTGGGACAAAATATTCTAAAAGGGGAAGAATAATATGTCCCCAAGACTGTGTATGTGTGTGTGTGTGTGTGTGTGTGTGTGTGTGTATGCGTGTGTGCGCGTGTGCATTGATGTATGTAAACTTTTGGAATCTAGTCATTACTAATGCTCAGAAAGTACTGCTATTGGCTGTCTTGCTTCAACCTGTACAATCTGGATTGCATATAAACCCCACTCATTTCTTACTCTTTGATAATTCTTCCATGGAATCCTACCTGTTTGTTATTTGCTAATACCTTCTTAGAAATGCAGACTCAATTTCCCATTCTACCTCCTGAGTCCAACAAAACCTGATCTGGACATCACTGTTGTGAACTGAGAAATCATATTAGAACTTGATATGTAGGGGGGTGCCTGTACAGGTGGCTCAGTCAGTTAAGTGTTCAACTATGGTGCAAGTCATGATCTCACAGTTCCTGAGGTCAAGGCCTGTGTCAGTATCTGGGCTACCATCTTGGAGCCTAGAGCCTAAAGTGGAGATTTTAACATTATGCTGAGGTCCTGGTTAGTGTCTGACACTTCATGGTCCATCTCCTAGGTGAAGCTGTCCTGGACCTAAACTGGTCTATGCTGGCCAGTGCTCTTGGAGTTTGCATCCAAAATATAAAGTTAATTCAAGAACCCAATGTAATGTTGAGAAAGAAGAGCAAAGCTGGAGGCATCACAATTCCAGACTTCAAACTGTATTAGAAAACCACTCATCAAGACAGCATGGTTCTGGCAGAAGAGCAGACCTGAGATTACTGGAACAGAATAGAGAACCCAGAATGGGACCCAGGAATCTATGGCCAACTGCTCTTCGACAAAGCAGTAAAGAATATCCAAGGGAACAAAGACAGTCTTCTGTAAGTGGCGCTGAGAACACTGGTCTGTAACATGCAGAAGGATGACCGTGAACCAGGTTCTTATACCATATGCACAAATGAATTTTAAATGAATGGAAGATCGAAAGGTGAGATAGAAAAGCGTCAACATTTTAGATGCGAGCACAGGCAGCCACCTCTTTGACCTTGGCTGCAGCAACTTCTTACTAGACATGTCTCTGGAGGTAAGGGAAATGAAAACAAAAATGCCGATTGGGACCTCATCAAGATTATAAATGTCTGCTGAGTAAAGAAAACAATCAACTAATTTAAACGGCCACCAATGGAATGGAAGAAGATATTTCAAATGATATATGGAATAAACATTAGTATCAAAATCATTGAAGAAGCCAAAAATTCAACACCTAAGGTACAAATAATCCAGTGAAGAAATGTGCAAAAGACGTGAAGAGACACTTTTCCAGGGAAAGCTCCCAGGTGGCTAACAGACACATTGAAAGATGCTCCACATTGTCCATCATCAGGGAATTACAGATCAAACCCCCAATGAGCTACCATCTCACACCTGGTGGCTAAAATGAACAACTCCAGAAACAACAGGCGTTGGCAAGGACATGGATAAAGGGCAACTCTTTTGCACCGCTGGTGAGAGTGCAAACTGGGGCAGCCCCTCTGGAAAACAGTATGGAGGATCCTCAACAGATGAAAAATAGTATGACATCATGACCCACCAATATCTCTACTAAGTATTCATCCAAAGGATACAAAAATCCTGATTTGAAGGGGCACCTGCACCCCAATGTTTATAGCAGTTCTATCAAGAATAGTGAAATTTTGGAAAGAGCCTAAATGTACATCAACTGATCAATAGACAAAGAAGATGTGGTATCGATATACAACGGAATATTATTTGGAGATCACAAAGAATGAAATCCTGCTGATTGCAATAAGCTGAGCTAGTGTGGATTTTACTAGGTGTGATAAGTCAGTAGAGAAGAACAAACATAGGATTTCACTCATGTGTTAAATATAAGAAACAAAACAGATGAACACAGGGGAAGGGAAGGAAATATAAAGTAAAAACAGAGGGAGGCAAAGCTTAAGACACTTAATTACGGAGAAAAAACTTAAGGTTATTGGAGGGGAGGTGGGGGGGGGTAGATAACCTAATAGGGCGTTGGAGATTAAGGAGATGAGCACAAAGAGTCATATGTATGTGATGAATCCCTGGGGTTTAGTCCTGAAACCAATACTAAAGAGTACGTGAAGGAACTTGAATTTATTTATTTTTGTAAGCTTATTCATCTATTTTGAGATTTAGTGAGCAGGGGAGGGAAAGAGAGACACAGACAGACCAGAGACAGGAGAGAGAGAAAGAGAAGGAATACAAGCAGGCTCCCTGGTGTCAGCACAGAGTCCAAAGCCAGGCTCAAACTCACAAACCATGAGATCTTCACTTGAGCTAAAACCAAGACTCAGATGGTTAACCAACTGAACCACGGAGGCACTCCCACTAACTTGAATTTAAAGAAATAAATTAAAAATAGAAATACGGTCAAAAATATACCAAAACATATGTATGCACCCCTGAGTATTTATTGCAGCATTATTTATAAAAATGATGAAATGGAACGAATCCAGTGACCATCAATCGATGAATGGAGAAAGCACAAGTGGTATATATACACCATGGACTATTATTCAGCCATAAAAATGAGGGAGTTGTTTTCTGTCCTCATCATTGCCTAAGGCTTCATCTTGCAGAACATTGTGTGTGAGGCATATGAAGGTGGAGATCCTGTCCTTACATAAGCACAGCGACAGTTATATTTCGTATAATTTAACAGTATATTCGTTTTCTTAGTGTTTTACAACTTTGTGTTCAAGTACTCATATTACAACACTGAATTCCTCTCATTTTGAATTGGAGAAACTACATTTCAATCTCTCACCAGAAGTAAGTTGTTGTGTTTTCTAAAATGATTTTTATTTAATTTTGACAAGTGGTTCTTATGAAAATGTAATCATATTTCGAATATTGCATTGTGACTCTGACTGACATATTGTATACCATTAACAATTTTAGAACGAGCCACTCACTAGTGTATAGGCTAGTCTACCTTGAAGCAACTGCATTGATTGCACTAGGCTACAATAAAGCAACGATAATGCCTAATCCTCATTATCAAAGCATGAATCCTGACACCTCTCAATAACTAGAAATATCTGGGACGCCTGGGTCGCTGAGGCAGTTAAGTGTCTGACTTCGGTTGAGGTCGTTATCTGTGGTTCATGGATAGGAGCCCTGCGTTGGGCTCTAAGCTGAGAGGTCAGAGCCTGGAGTTTGCTTTCCGTTTCCTGTCCCCCTCTACCTCTGCCTCCCGCCACTGAAAAATAAAGAAACACTAAAAACAAGTCTCTCTCTCAAAATAAACAAACTAAAAAAAGTCTCTGTGTCAAAAATGAATATACATTAACATACATAAATAAATATGAATTTCTTTTTCCTGTAAAAACAAAGATAAGGTTTACATTCTTTGAAGAAACAGGAGGGTTCCTGGAGGTCTTACTGGGTACATTTTAAACCTAATTAACATCACGGGGCAGGGGTGCAAATCCACATATAGGTTTTGGTGCTTCCTTTTTAAGAATGTCTCCTGGAAAGATCCTTTTTGTATGAGTGTGATTCAGATCACTGCAGTAGGGGAAAGAAGTAGTGATTTCTAGATTTTGAGATAAAACCTCGTGATGTTTCATATCTTCAGCTTTAGCGTCCCCTTCTTAAGCTACCATCATCCTTTCCTGTAGATGAGGGACAACTCTAATATTGGGTGACATTAAATGGCATAGGCTACTTCTGAATTTCTCTTTTCCACTCCTTTTTATGTATCAGTAATACTTGGAAGTGGAGGGCTTTTCTCAACGTGTGAATCATTACTTTTTAAGTGGGATCCTTTTATAACAAATATCTATGATGTCTTCAGGATTTTGATGGTTACAATTTCTCCTATTCTCATTTGAGAATTCTGTTAATCATGCTTCCATTTGTATGAGAGTGTCCACAACATCAATTCATTTTGTTTTGGGTTTTTATTTCTGTTTTAGGTTTCTGCGTAACAATTTTCAACAGAGTAAATTTTAACAAGGAGTTTAATTCAGATAGGAATCAGCCATATGTCAGCTGCCAATAAATTACATGTATGTTTGTATTAATATGACCCATATATTCTTTACTCCTGATTTCCCTTGCTTGTGTCTATTCATGGCTAGTGTGCTCAGTGGTTGTTTTCTGCTGGCTCTGATGTGTGGGCAATACTTCAAGGCTTCTGATGTGTGGGCAAAACTTCAAGGTTTCTGTAGGTGAAATGTGGGGTCAAAGTGAGTGTGTGCCTGCAGGTATACGATGAAGGTTAAATCTGTCACTGCCTAGGAGTCCATCAGGGCTGGGCTGGGGTCTTTGTGGCTCAGGACATTCCTTGTGGCTTGAGGGCGTAGTTCCAGGTCCCCTCAGCGGCTCTGTCCTCAGGGTCTCCCTCCTGAGCCAGGATACAATCTGGAAGGAACCCAGTGAGAAAGATTCAAGTCAAAATGGAGGCAACCAAAGTCTTCTTTCTTGCCTTTAATGTTGTCAGCCCTGAGTGGGAGAAATGGGTCTGTCTAGGGCCACTGGAGCCAAGTGTCCTTGAACCCCTGGGTCCTGCTTCCAAAGTAATAACCACAATTTATCTAATAAATATGTCCCCCAGCTCCCATAATTAACACCTGTGTGTGTGTGTTTTGTTACCACTTAGCATAGCCTTTCCTAACAAATGACCGTTTTTTAAAAATAAGAACATTTATAAAATAGTTTTTTATTTTTGAGAGAGCGAGAGTGAGCAATCGAGAGGACAGGACTGGGGGAGAGAGAGAGGGGGACATGGAATCTGAAGCAAGCCCCAGTCTCTGAGCTATCATCACAAAGCCATAGGGACTCAAATCCAGAAACTGTGAGGTCATGATTTGAACTGAAGTCACGTTCAACCTACTCCGCCACGCAGGCATCATCCCCCTAGTAAATTTCAAGTGTACAATACACTAGTCTTAGCTCTGGTCACCATGCTCTAAACATTCAGTCCTACACATTTGCATCAGTAAGCCTTTTACCATTTGATCCCATGTCTGATTATTTCCTTGTCCTTTGCCCCTGTCAACAAACATGCTAGTATTTATCATTTATTTTTTTAGATTCTACATACATGTGATTTTGATGAGGGACTTGAGGCAGGCTGAGGGGCAAAGCACAGCCTAGAACATGGCCCTCCTTGGACGCTCCAGGCTACCCCCAAAACAGGGAAGGACAAAGAAACAAACAAACATGTAAATCGAGAAGAGTCTGCAGCAGCTTACCAGAACAAGGCAATCTCATCATAGCCTAAATCCAGGAATGCCCTACTGTCTCAATGTTAATGCTTTGCTGGAGGGAAAAACAGCCTTAACTTGAGAAGACCTAGGTCTCCAGTAAGTCTGTAACATGTGAAAGTCTCTCTCGAAACTCTCTCTAGACTCTGCCTTCCAGGACTGCATAAAAGAGTCATCCCCGCCCCCTCCCAACTACCCCAGTGCACCTCTTTCTGCCCATGGGACTTGTCTCCGTGCTTTAATAAAATCAGACGCCGTTAAGAATTCTTTCTTGGTCGTTAGTTGTGGACCCCAAAAACCCTGCATTTCCCCAAAATGTCATCAATTACAAACACTATATATTTTTCTCTGTGTGGCTCGATTAACATAACACAATGGATTCTAGGATTATTCTGTGGGTGCAAAGGAAAGATTGCCTTCTTTTCTAAGGCATTTATTCCAAAAATAAATTAGATGAGGGACCTCTATTGGGAAAAGAGCCAATACCAGAGAGGAACCTTTTCTTTCTTTCTCTTTTCTTTTTTTTAATAGATTATTGTCAAAACACTTTCCATAAAACAGCTAGTGCTCTTCCCCACAAGTGCCCTCCTCCATTACCACCACCTCTTTTCCCCCTCTCCCTTCCCCTTCAGCCCTCAGTTCGTTTTCAGTATTCAATTGTCTCTCAAGTTTTGCGTCCCTCTCTCTCCCCAACTCTCTTTCCCTCTTCCCCTCCCCCTGGTCCTCCATTAGGTTTCTCCTGTTCTCCTGTTAGACCTATGAGTGCAAACATATAATATCTCTCCTTCTCTGCCAGACTTATTTCACTTAGCATGACACCCTCAAGGTCCATCCACTTTCCTACAAATGGCCAGATTTTGTTCTTACTCATTGCCATGTAATGATCCGTTGTATATATATACCACATCTTCTTGAACCATTCATCAGGTGATGAGCATTTTGGCTCTTTCCATGTTTTGGCTATTGGTGACAGTTCTGCTATGAACATTGGGGTACATGTGCTCCTATGCATCAGCACTTCTGTATCCTTTGGGTAAATCCCTAGCAGTGCTATTGCTGGGTCATAAGGGAGTTCTATGCATAGTTTTTTGAGGACCCTCCAAACTGTTTTCCAGAGCGGCTGCACCAGTTTACGTTGCCACCAGCCGTGTAGGACGTTGCCCGTCTTTCAACACCCTCGCCAGCATCTATGGACTCTTAATTTGTTCATTTTAGCCACTCTGAATGTTGTGAGGTGGTATCTCAGTGTGGTGTTGATTGTGGTTCCCTGATGATGAGTGATATTGAGCATCGTTTCATGTGCCTGTAGGCCATCTGGATGTCCTCTTTGAAGAAGTGTCTGTTCATGTTTTCTGCCCATTTCTTCCCTGGGTTATTTGTTTTGTGGGTGTGGAGTTTGGTGAGTTCCTTGTAGATTTCAGATACTAGCCCTTTGTCTGATATGTAATTTGCATATTTTTTCCCATTCTGGCGGTTGTCTATAAGTTTTCTTGATTGTTTCCTTTCCCTTGAAGAAGCTTTTTATCTTGATTAGGTACCAAGAGTTCAGTTTGCTTTCATTTCCCTTGCCTTTGGGGATGTGTCGAGTAGGAAACTGCTGCCGTGGAGGTCAATGAGGTTGTTTTCTACTTTCTCCTCTATAGTTTTGATGGATTCCTGTCTCATATTCAGGTCTTTCAGCCATTTTGTGTTGATTTTTGTGTATGGTGTAAGAAAGTGGTCTAGTTTCATTCTTCTGCATGTGGCTGTCCAGTTCTCCCAGCACCACCTGCTAAAGAGGCAGTCTTTTTTTCCATTGGATACTCTTTCCTGCTTTGTCAAAAATTAATTGGCCGTCCATTTGTGGGCCCAGTTCTGGGTTCTCTATTCTATTCCATTGGTCTATGTGTCTGTTTTTGAGCCAATACCATACTGTCTTGATGATGACAGCTTTGTAGTAGTGGCTAAAGTCCTGGATTTTGATGCCTCCCGGTTTGGGTTTCTACTTCACTATGACTTTGGCTATTTGCGGTCGTTTGTGGTTCCATACGAATTTGAGGATAGTTTCTTCTAGCTTTGAGAAGAATGTTGGTGCAATTTTAATGGGGATTGCATTGAATGTGTAGATAGCTACGGGGGACCAGCCCAGGCACCAGAGTCTAAGGGTCTCTGAGTAGGGG
>PJEM01020702.1:0-12871 GCA_004023845.1 Helogale parvula
GGGGGCGCTGGCGCTCACCTGCCCTGGCTGCGATCAGGTGGGTGCAGACCCGACCCCCCGGGGCAGCACTGAGGGGGAGGCGCTGGCGCTCACCTGCCCTGGCCGCGATCAGGTGGGTGGCCCTGTCGGGGTCGTCGGGGTCCAGCACCAGCTGGGTGAGGATCTTGGCGCCAAGGGCGGTGGCGTGGTAATGCTCCCGCGTCTTCTCGATGGGGAAATTTGTGGGGTGCAGCCCGCTGAATATGATGGCCACGTCCGCCAGCACCCTGCTCCTGAGCTCCGGGACGATCCTGCGCATGTCGGGGGGCTCGGGGCTGTCCCCGCGGAGGTACCGGTCGTACTTGGCGTAGTAGTCGGAGTGCACGCGGGCCAGGATCTCCTCCAGGTGGACCAGGTGGTCGTCCTCGTCCGTGTCCTCCTCCTCCTCCTCCTCCTCCACGCTCTGGTCCAAGGACTCGCCCGCCGTGATGCCCGACTGCTCGCTGTTCTGCGACTCGGTCTCGGCCTCCTTCCTGTCGGCGGGGCCGCCGCCCAGCCCGCACAGGCCGTCCCGCTCGTCCTCGTCCTGCGCGTCCAGGTGCTCGCCCGGGGCAGGCTCTCCGCACGGACTCGCCCCTGCAGGCCTCTCCCCACCCGGACCCGGGGGGCCTCCCCGCTGCGCCCTTCTCCCCGCATCTCGTGGGCCCTGACGCCTGTCCAGGCCCTTCCTCTCCCCGCTTTCGCCGTCGGATGACCGGGTGTCCGACTCGCTGTCGCTGGAAAGGTCAAAGTCCAGGTCACTGCCTGCTGTGCCCTGAGTGGGTCGCTTCTCTGGCAATGTCCGACCACGAGGCTGAGCCCCTGCCAGGGGCCCCCGGCCGTCAGCCAAGGGGCCACGGACGGCGGGCCGGGCACCTCTGTCCTCCTCCTGCCCAGGCAGGGGCCAGTCGCCCCGTGGAGAGACGCCCCCGTTGAGCTCCCTCGAGGGCTTCCCGAGGCCATTACTTTGCTCGAGCCCAGAGATCTGCCGTCCCTCCTCAGCCTCCCTGGCGGACGGAGCGTGTCCCGTGGCATCGGCAGCTTTAGGAGACGGACCTGCTAGAGGCGCACACAAAAGGAAAGGGGACCAGGGTTTAACACTCACTCATCAGAGCAACGGCGCTGCCGCCCCGCGGCTGCGGTCCCCTCGCTCCCAGCCCGGACAACCAGACAGCCAGTAACCTAGGTCTGACCGCCTGGGCACAGAAGGTCACGGGGTTCTGGTTTCTGACAACGGTCTAAAAAGGCACAGAACACTCCTGGTTTCCGCGCTGTGGGTGGACGGCCCAGGCGGCACCCCCAGCCCTGCTCCGGCCGTGCCATCCCATCTGTCCCCTGCAGGGATGCCCTCAGGCCCCACTTCCCCCTGGCCTGGACCTCCAGCAGTCACTGCATGCCTCGGACCATCTTGTTTATGAACTAAAGATCATCAGAAATGCTTCAAACCAAAACTTTAAATTTTCTCCAGACAGACTCTGGCTTCCAGCTCACCAGACAGGCGAACCCACACGGCACCCTGCAGCTCCGGGCCAGGGCACAGCGCCACCGACGAGCTGGGGCCGCGAGAGCCACATTCCCAGTGTCCCTCGTGTCTTTTCAGAAACCAGGACGTCCGGGTGGCTCAGTCGGTTAAGCATCCAACTCCGGATTTTGGCTGAGGTCATGATCTCTGGGTTTGTGGGTTCGAGCACCATTTCGGGCTCTGTGGTGACAGCACACCTGTATCTCTCTCTCTCTACCCCTCCCCCACTCACAATCTCTCTCAAAAGGAAATAAATGAAAATATTTTTAAGAAAAAGAGAAACTAGGATATAACGGGCAGGACTCAGGTACTAAATCGAGCAAATTCCTTACTCTTTATTCAATTATGAAAATACTTAGGTTACTACTGTTTAAAAAAAACAACCCCAAGTGGAAACCAAACCCCCGACTGGCTGTCGGCCTCTCACTACTGCAGCGAAGACGACGACAGAGTGAACCTTGAGCCGACCGCAGCTGCGGTGGAGGCGGCAGACGGGTAGCCATGTGCGAGCAAGCAGCGCCTCTGCCGACCGGCCACCCACCTCTCCTCCTCGCCTGGGGCTCCCGCGACCCGGAGGGGGCATTGATGTCCCCCGTGCCCTGGAAGTAGACGTATTTCTTCACGGTTATCAGATTGGGGGCAAACTTCCAGACGTCTTCCCGGTCATCGATAATGCACACCATGGAGTCTCCGCAGGGAAAGAGATTTCTAGAAGTAAAAATGCACCAGAACTAGCACACTTCACAAAAAATAATCAGAGTCACGAGAATCTTTTATGAATCTTTTATGCGAAGAAGTCACATTACAATAGCTATGCTTTCTCCACCGTCTGTGACACTCCTCAAAGTGGAGCCAGCGCCTCCTTGTGGGCCACAGTGCAGGGAGGTCAGTGTCCGAGGGCTGCGCCCCCATCCTGGGCAGCCCGCACGGACGGCCACACACAGGCTGACGAGCCTGCGGCCAGCGTGCTGCTGCCCCCCCACAGGGAAAGGCTTCTAGATCAAGGCGGGAGGGCATGACCTTACAGCTCAGCTATCTGAACAACGGGTCCCTGCGATGCACCTGAGTGGCCTCTCTGTGAGTCCCAGAATGCCATCAGAATCTACAGGGTCAGCAGAGACGTTAGCAAGGGTCCTGGCACCCTCCCACAGCCTTGTCAAATTCTATTTCTGTCCACAATTCTCAGCTTTGGACAGGCTCGTAGGATTCAAAATTCAAAGTGAGTTTGTTCTTGAATCTGAAAACAAACTCGGGAGGACGGCCTGACACCACTGGGTTCTCTCGTGGCTGACGGCTGCCACCAACCAGGCACGGGTGTTCGTGCACCTGAACCACCACTACTATACGCACAGTGTTCCCAGAGGTCAAACAAAAGGCAGCCGAAATAACTGGAGTGGATGCTTTCCGGCACCCTGAACTCCAGATGAGGGGGATGGAAACTGGGAAGGGAGCCCCAGGTGCCCGTGCCTCCGTGACTGTGACCGACAGCGCGTGACCGTCCCCGGCAGCGCGGCTCGTCTCCCTCTCTCCACCAGTGTGACGCTAACTAGCAAACACTGTTTCTGAGGCGAGTGCTCACATTCTGCTCTTGGCTCCTACGGGCCTCGAGTAGGTCTGGGAGTATGAAACACACACAGTCCACGAGGCAGCCCCACAGCGGGGAAGGCCACAGGCCTCGGTGTTACTGCCCAGGTGTCCTCAGGAAGTGACGGGCACGAAAACAAGTCACAGCTGATATGGTATCATGATTGGGGGTGGGGGGGCTACCTTTCTGGGGAGAAATAGTGCAAGTCCTGAAACGTCCAGGAACCTCTGGAGGGGAGGGAGCACCACTGTGAGCGCTGAGGGCGGGCCAGCAGGACTCACGGCAGGCCCGCCCCGACGGAAACACAAGCCTAGCACGCCAGCACCTCCTCCTCTCAGGCTGCGGCGCCTGGGGGGTGGTTCGGGTCCCCTTGCTTGTCACCGCCCTTGGTCCTCATGTCCCTCAGCCCCCCTCCCCAGAGTCCCCAGCCAACCACCACCCCGGAGCCCCCCACTCACTGTGTGGATGCTGGGGGGCGGGGGGAGGCAGGGTTGTGGTGGTGAGACAGCAGGCTGCGTGTCGTGGAGGCTGGACCGAGGAACGGGGGGGAATACACCCAGAATCGCGGGTCTGGGGCTCTTTCCACCGGAAACTGCACAGTGAGCCCCCGAGAGGAGCACAGCCAGGTACGTACCTGAGGTTCCCTGTTTTAGAAAACGGGTCAATACATTCATCCCTCGATAATATTCGATGAGAAAACAGCTTCTTCTCAGGGTCTAAAAAGCCTTTGAAAAGAAAAAACGAAGGTCAGAGACGTGAGCCGTGGATGTCCTGCTCTGCATGTGTTTCGGGACAGCAGCCAGGACCCCGAGCACCACAGCCGACACCCGGACCGCCCGCCCCGCCCTTCTCTGTCCCGAGACGACTGATCCGCCCAGCTCCTCTGGAGGGGTCCACAGGCACGTGTGTGCCGGACACGGAACTCGGCTGAGAACAGAGGAGGAGCACAGCTCGGGAGCACGCCCCGGGGAAGCGTGGGGCGCGGGGGTGACAAACATGTGAACACAGTCCCGTGACGTCCGAGGGGCTGGGACTGAAAACTCCAGGGGTGCCCCTGCGAGCGGCCGCCCGTGCCTTCGGTGGCTCACAGGGCGGGGAACCGGGCACCGGGCAGCCTCACGCTCACTCTGGTGAGATGGTGACGCTCTCTGGAGACACCTGTAGGTGTGACCCCTCGGCGCCCTCCACTGGGACCCCAAGACCACCGGGCACCCAACCCCGGCAAAGAAAGTGCACCCCAGGGCCCTCCACCAGCACGTCCAGTGCATTTATGAACAGACAACACTCGCCCAGAGCAGAAGCATCACAAACGTGCCTCCTTCTAAGTAAGTAACTCATAAGCGCTGTGCAAACACGGTGCCGCTCGGCGGCTGCACCCGAGGCTCACGCAGGGAACTGTTAGAACGTAGAGATATCCTAATTACACTAAGGACCTACCGTCTGTGAAAGTGGGAACTTCCAGACTGTGAAAGATGACAGGAAGAAGCTGTAGAAACCGTGGTGAAAAGCCACGCCAGGGCCCACAGCCGTCTCCTGACAACCGAGTCCCCCCACCAGCACCAGACGGCCCAGCGTCCTGCCCTCCGAAGGCCTGGCCTCCTCACAGCCACGTGGGGCCCTCATCCCTCCCGCAAGGCTCCTCACACGCGCGGGGCCGGCACGAGGCGAGTGGGGCCCCTGGACTCAGCGCTGCTCGGCCGAGGGCTCCGACCGCCCCCGTGTGGAGACGCCGGCCGGCGGGGAGGGAGAGGGGCAGCCTGCCCGGGGCACCCCCTCAGGCTCTTCTGTGTAAACCGGTGTTCTCTACCCCACTCGGGTCCTCCTGATGGAGGCCCAGAGAGCCGCCAAGGCCCCGGAGGCTTGGCCGCCTGAGGGCCCCGAGGGCCTAACTGCTCCCCGCACTGGGTGCTGCTGCTCACAGTGTGCGAGCCCCACGGACCGGCTCCACCAGGTTCGGCTCGGAAGTTCCCTCCTACCCGGGGAAGGAACCTGCATACACAGCCGACGTGCTCACGAGGACAACTGTCTACAAAGGCACGAGCCGTCAGCAAACGGTTCAAAAGTCCTTTCTCCGTCAATAAAGACAAAGACCAACCTGTCAAAACATTGCCACTTAGACGTACTTAACCTGGCCACGGGGTGCTGAGAGCAACCGCAGCGCAGGTGCCGGCCCTCAGAGCCGGTCGGGGGGGGGGGGGGGGGGGGGGGGGGCGGACGGGAGCCCGGCTGCTCCCGGCCGGGTAAAGGCCCGCCCGAGGCTCCACCCCCAGCCGACGGGCCACGGGGGGCACCGCCGGGGACGCCTCTGCACACGCGCGGCCGGCACACACCACCAGCCGCCCCGAGACCGGCGAGCGCTAGGGCGCCCTGCCGCTGGCTCACGGCCACTTCGCCTGCACTCAGAGCGCTGAGTAAACAGACGGGAGCAACAGGGCTCCGGAGGGGACTCGGGCCAGAGCAGCTCACGCAGAAAGTTCCCGCTCCCCACACAGCTGCAGGGCCGGCCGACCTTCACGGCGCCCGCGGGGCGCGCCTGACCCCAGGAAGCACGAGCGGGCCCGGGGACTGAGACGAGCCTGGGGGGGCCCCGCGTGTCCCTTCAGCGCGAAGGGCGTCGCTGACAGGAAGCAGCACACGGGGCCCGCTGGGGACGCCGCCCACCTGCGATGGTGTGCGCGTACAGCCGGCTCCCGAAGGTGAACACGTGCAGCTCGTACAGCCTGGCGATCTTCTCCAGGAACTCCCTGCAGTGCGGGCGCACGCGCGTGTGCAGCATCGGCTCGCCGCGGCCCAGCTGGAAGTGAAAGATGCCCTGGAAGGACACGCGGGCTGTGAGAAGGCGGGAGCCGCCCGCGGCCGCCCCTCACCCCCCACGGCAGCCGCCCACACCGCTGCCCGTGACGGCCCGGCACAGTGACCACGTGTGGCGGCCACAGCAGAGCCCGATCCCGCTTCTGACAACGGCAGGGCAAGGACCTGTGGGTGAGGACGTGCACGCCCGTGCCCCCCAACACGGACCCCTGCCAGGGGCACGGCCGCAGCGGGTCACTCAGGTCTCCTGCAGCGCGCGCGCCGCCCCGGCGGTGCTGACGGCAGCGGCCCACCAGTCCCACGTACGGTCTGGCTCAGAAAGGGCTCTGAGATGCGGGCTTACTAACTTGTAAATACGACCGCAACCCTGCAACAGCATCTCAAACCACTCCCAGCAGAGCAGAAACATAGCGATATCAACGTGCTAGGTGTCGTTAACACACAATTAAGCTTACGTTCCTTAGGAAGCGAAACCTGGACCCTTTTAGTCCCTGTTTTTCACTAATTTTCTCAGTAAGGTGACTCTGAAACACTGAAAAAGAAGAGTAAGTGACCTTGGGTTTAATTAAATTTTGACTAGTTCTGAAGTGGCCAAATCCGTTGTGAAGCAGCTGTTGTTAAAACATTTAGGAGGATGGAATTCTAGAAACCACGTCCCCTCCTCCACAGGTGCAATATAAACAGCCTAAAAAACACAAGTTCAGGGGCGCCTGGGCGGCTCAGGCGGCTTAGTGTCCAACTCCAGCTCAGGTCATGATCTCGTGTCCATGGGATCGAACCCCACGTCGGGCTCTGTGCTGGTGGCTCAGAGCTTGGAGCTGCTTCGGATTCTGTGTCTCCCTCTCTCTCTGCCCCTCCCCCACTCATGCTCTGTATCTCTCTGTCTCAAAAATAAACCAAAAACAAACAAACAAACACACAAGTTCGAATCTCCGAAGTTAAGAATTAAACGCGTCTTTTTAGACGCCACCAGTAGGCACGTGGGCGCGCACCTGAGCGCCGGGCAGAGGCCCTTGGGAGCCAGGCCCTGGGGGGGCCGTGGCATGGGCGAGGGTGGGACCTGCCGCAGCCAGGCCTGTCCGTGCAGACGGGGGGGGGCCTTCACCGTGGAGGCTGCACAGGCTGAGGACGGTCATCTTACACTGAGTTTAAACTTTTGTGAGATGAATTAAAGTGCCGACTTCAAAGTCCCCGAAGGCCAGAGCCAGCTGTGGCAACGCACACACAAGCACGTACATGCAGAAACTCTTCACATAAAATTCTCCAACTCTTTTTTAATTGTTATTTATTGAGAGAAAGTGAGGGAAGGGAAGGGGAGGGGCAGAGAGAGAGGGAGAGACAGGATCTGAAGCAGACTCTGCACTGACAGCAATGAATCCAACGTGGGGCTTGAAGTCACAAACTGCGAGATCATGATCTGAGTCAAAGACCGATGCTCAGCCAACTGAGCCCCCCAGGTGCCCTAAAGTCCTCCAACTGTAAGACAATTACGTGGAGTTGTTATGAATGACACCACCTCAGAGTGCTTACCAACACTGTGCTGCACACAAAAATATACAGCCATGCAATATCTCGTGATATTAAAAAATAGCCAATACCACCAAAAATTATACGCTGCTGGGGCGCCGGGGCGCCTGGGCTGGTTAAGTGTCTGACTCTTGATTTCCGCTCAGGACATGATCGAAACCTGTGCTGGGCTCTGTGCTGACAGTGTGGAGCCTGTCTGGGACTCTGGGACTCTGTCTCTCTCTCTCTCTCTCTCTCTCTCTCTGTCTCTCTCTCTCTCTCTCTGCCCCTCCCCTGCTAGCTCTCAAAATAAATAGACTTTAAAAAAATACGTGCTGTTTTATGGGAGACAGGACTGAAGGGACCAGGACGCCGCTCGAGAATGAGCTCACTGCTCCCGAGCGCCAGATCCCCTCCTCGCCGTCAGCAACGCACGGAAGCAGCAGCAGCTCTGGGCCCAAAGAGCGCACGGGGACGGCCCCCGCTGGCGCCTGGGTCACCGGATTCACTCCCGAAGCCTAACTGAGCCGTCAGGCTGCTCCAGGAAAAGTCTGCAGCAACCCCCCTGCGACACACGACCATCCCAGGGCCCTGAGCAGACCTGTCCTGCCACTCTTGGGGTCTCCCGTCCCCGACTGCGGGCCCATCAGAGGCCCCCCGCCGTGCTCGGCCACGGCTAGAACAGACGCCTGCAGGTGCCGACCACAGTCTGCACGTCAACCCCCACCACGAAGAAGGGGAGCTGACCACGTCCAGGCTGGCGAGGCCCCTTCGCTGAGGAAGCAGAAGCCGGTACCGGCCTCAGACAGCCATCCGCGACAGGCACGGTTAGCCGCCTCGCGAAGGGGCCAGAAATTCAAGTCCTCAGGCTCCACACAAGGGAAAGTGAAATGTGGGAAGAGTTCCGACCCATGCTTACACAGGGTTCCATCCCTGACCCTTTACTTTCTCCGAAAAGTCAATGTTCCTGAAGAACTTTGACAAGGTGAACCCAGCCTCCGCCTGCAGTCCTGAGTGCAGACCCAGGTGCCCGCCTGTGCCCCGACCCCCAGTATTTCAGAGTCCTGGAGGTATCACCAGCTTGCCTACCCCACCAGGACCACTCCTCCCCTGCCATCCACCTGCGTCTGCTGCTAGGCCTCAGGACTTCCAGGTCCCGAACCCCCAACCTTCCCGATGCACATGACCACACGTGGACCTGGCACCAGGGGGCCCTAGTGAGCCAGGCGAGTGAGCCCCGGCACCTCCGGAGAGGAGCAGCTCAGGAAAACCGCCCTGGGAGCCCAGCCTGGGCCCTGCCGCCCAGCCCTGCCAAGGGGGTGCCGGGGCCGCTCACCTTGTTCGACATCTGCGGACAGTGCTGTTCGGTCGTGTGGATCAGCGTCTGGTCCAAGTCCACCATGAGCACCAGCTTTCTGCTCCGGTGCAGCCGCTGCTGGTCCTCCATCCCCAGTTCCTTGGCTTGCTGAGTGAGAACGGAAAGGGAAGTCGTGAAGTGCGTCTGAATCCAAAACAAAACTCAATTTTGTTAGGAAAAACGAAAGGAAGCCGAGAGGATCTCCGAGGCTCTCTGCACGCTACCAAGGCACGTGGGGCTGCATGCCCACACCTCGGCCCCAGCCACCCCAGGTGGTCCAAACTCTGGTGACACTATGATTTTTTGATCGTAATTCTGTAAGTTAGTATGTAAGCCAATGAAAAAAGAGCTGAAAAGAAAGTGGTTGCGTCCACGAAAACATGGAGGCAAACCGTAACAGACTCATAAGGACAGAGAACGAACGGGGGGTTGCTGGAGGGGAGGGGGGTGGGGGCGGGCATTAAGGAGGGCGCGTGCTGGGGGAGCGCGGGGTGCTGCGTGTAAGTGCAGAATCACCAGATTCTACTCCTGACACCAATCCTACACTGCATGTTAACCAACTAGAACTTAAACTTTTTTAAAAAGCACAAATCTAAACAAACCGTGACTGAAAAATGTTTTGCCCGCCTACGCCCCACCGAGAGCTGAGCCTGGCACAGTCGTCAGGGCTCCGTCCTGGTGCCCCTCCCTCACCTGCCATTTGCACCCTGGCCTATGAAAGCAAGGCATCGGGACGCCCTGACCAGCACTGCCCGTGTGACCTTGAAACGCAGAGCAGTAAGGATGGTTTCGGGCACTAGGCCCTCGGCGACGGGCCGCTCAGGGGCCGCTCCACAGGAGGCTGTGTGGGCGTGCTTTCCTGCCCCTTCCCCGCCCCCACGTCCGCTCAGGTCCGACCTGCCCGCCTTGCGCACAGCCACCTGCTCCCAGCCCCCCTCAGCCCCACTCCTGCAGCTCCCGGCGTTGCTGTCAGTCAGCCTCCCAGACCCCTTCCAAGCCACATACGGGGATCACGTGAGCCACAGCACCCCAGAGAGCTCCGGCTCCGAGGAC
This sequence comes from Helogale parvula, assembly GCA_004023845.1. NCBI lineage: Eukaryota > Metazoa > Chordata > Mammalia > Carnivora > Herpestidae > Helogale > Helogale parvula. Next base: position 9,853 of record PJEM01020702.1, read on the forward strand.
GGAAGGCCGGCGTGCCCCTGGGAAGCAGAGGCCTCTGGGAAAAGGAGAGGAGCAGGGGGCCAGCAGGCTGCCCACAGCCCTCCGGTCCCACCAGCAACTAGCTCAGAAATGTGGATGCTCACAGACCCGCTGCGCCCTGCAACCGTCCTCTGCCCGGCATGAGGCCCCCACGTGCTCCTTGCTGTTGTCAGGACGTGTTTTCCCCAAGACCTTGCCCCTGCCAGAGGCGGGACTCACCTCGGAGCTCACCATCAGCTCGGGGACGCTGTGCACCATGGACACCGTGGCCGTGGACAGGGGCACCTGCTGCTGCCCATTCTTACTCTGCAACCTGCACGTGAGAAGGGCCAGACGTGAGCTCCCTGGACAGGCTGCACACAACACACACAGGACCATGTGCGACCCCACGACCCGTGGGCTTCGAGGGTAAAATTTTAATTCGTTTCTCAGGCGCCGCTCGCTGCTAGCTCCGTGAGGAGTGCCCTCGTGTGGACGCGGCTGAAATGCCGTCCGGTGTCTGAAAGCAGGTGGGGACGTCCTCACAAAACACTACGTTCTCTTGGAGATGAACTGTGGGGGCCGCCCTGCGAGAGGCCCTCGCGCACACACAGGGCAGTCCGCATTGGTCCGCGTGGACGCCGAGCGTGACTGCGCGCCACTGGCGGTAAAGGGGCCCAGGGAGCGGGGCGGGGGGCCCCGGGAGGATGTGTGTGCTCAGCGGGGAGGAGAAAGCGAACCGAGCACAGCCGTGAGCATCTGACAGGCTCCGCGTGTTCGGGCCTTATGGAAATCAAGCTAGAAGGACACTCCCGGGAGCCCGCCTGGAGTCACCAGACACAGGAGGGGGCCTGAGGCCGCCCTGGCCCGTTCTTCCCGGAGGTCACCCCACCGCAGACGTGGAGGCGCCCTGCATCCACCCCCAGCTGCCAGGACTTACTGGGTCAGGTCCTGGCCGCACTCGGCACACAAGCCTTTCATGACAACCGGGTGGCTACAGCCTTCCAGCCGCAGCAGGGCCTCCCTAGAAAGAGACGAAGACGATCCCACGTGAGGAGCGGGTGATACAATCCCTGCTTCGCCACACGAACCGGCAGCGACCCCCACCCAAGCCGGGGCTGGAAAGGAGGGCTTCTCGCCCGCGGGCCCACTCGTGCAGGTCACCCAGAACCGGCCGCGCAGTGGCTGGGAGGAGGAGGGACGTCCTGTGGGAGAGCGGCCTGGGGTGACGGGAAAACTCTGGGCTCGTCAAATCTGTACTCTCGGGCTCCTGAGGAACACCTGATCCACACGGAAACGCACACTGACACAGTAGAAAGCAACCTGGCACAACGCCACCAAGTCACAAGTGCTTGTCCCCAAGTCTCGTTCCCAGTGGGCGGAGCGGCTGTGAGTCACTGAGACTCTTCTGACGGAACCACTGTAATATTTCTAGTCTTCACAACACACGACCAACTTCCATACACGCCTAGAGGCTGTGAGGTCAGAGCTCTGGTGGCCCCAGAACTCGGGACCACGGGGTCTCCTGATCCCCATTCGGGCCCCAGGGGGTGGTCAGGCCCACCTCCGGGAAGGGGGGCCTTCCTGGGCACTTCCTCACAAAGTGGGGCCGCGTGGATGTCTGTCCCCGTCCCCACGGGGCCCCATCCCGCCCATCCCGCCGCCCGCACCAGGGACGCAGTGCCCCGGTTGCCCTGTGTATCCACAGCCCGGCAGCTCGCTGGAGCGCAAACCAGGGCACGGGTCCGAGATGCGCTCACGTGTTCTTGCTCCACGCTCCTGCCGGCAGACACTAGGGACCCCTCGCTTGCGGCCCACCTCCGCCGGTGCCCTGCATGTCTTCAGCCTTCCCCCACCAGGTGCCGGCCGGGGCTGGCCCTCCCCCACTGCTGGCTGCACGGCACCTCTGCCACCCCAGTCCCCGCTCAGAAGGAGATCCCTCTCTTCATCCTCTGACCATCCCACACCTTCCCCACCAAGTGGCTGCCACCGGCCAGGCCGAATCTGCGCTCGCTGACACCTGGCTCGACTCCTGCCACTCAAGGGACACGCCCTCCCACGGAGCCACCGCAGTTCAGACGGGCCTGCCTCCCGCATGCGGGCGGGGAAGCAGGAGGCCCAGGCCGGAGGCAGTCCGGGAGGACGCGGGCAGGGCCAGCGAGGGGACCGCCGTGCGCTCTCCCAGAGGCCAAAGGTGCAGGTCGGCTGCGGGCCAGTGTGGTTGCCGAGGGCGTGTCAGCCTCCGGACGCGGGAAAGCGCCGCGGGCTGCCCCCCCCCCTCACCCCCCGTACCGGGGCAGGTGTTAAGACCCTGATGCTGCTCGAGTTCTAACTACAGGTTCTGTGGACCTACAGCGGCGCACGGAGGCGCAGGCCACCCAGGCACCAGCGATGGAAGCGCCCCGGCCTCAGGCGCGGCGCGAGCTGCCGGCAGCCCGTGCGGACACGGCCGAGGGCGGGCACATCCCACTGCGATCGCTCCTCTCTCACACTCACGGCTGGGGAGTACTTCCTTCCGGAGCCCCCACAGACGGGCTGGAGGGTCTCACCCGCCTGTCCTAACCGTCAGGCCAAAGGCACATGTGGGGTCTCCAGTCAAGCAGCGGGCAGGCGGAGACGCTTAGTGCTGCTCGTCGGCCTTGTCGTTTTCTTACTGGTTTTTCTTACTGGTTTTTGAAGATCAGGCTTTAACTTTTTTCCTTTAATTTTTTAATTAATGGGGGGAGGCGGGGATGCTGGGCGGGGAAGGGGGTGGGGACAGGGGTGGTGGGAGGAGGTGTGGGCGGGGTGGGTGGCAGAAGGGGCGGGGTGTGGAGGGGGCTGTCATGGGCAGGGGAATGGAAGGCAGGATGGGGCTGTGGAAGCGGGGGCAGTGGGAGTGGACGGGGGCAGGGGCGGTGTGCGTGGGAGGGTAGGCGGCGTGCGGGGCTGTGCGGGGAGCAGGCAGGAGAGACTCTGATGGCCCCTGGTCATTTAAGAACAATCCTGGGGCTCTTCTGAGCTGGACGCATGGCCGCTCTGC
>PJEM01020703.1:0-12877 GCA_004023845.1 Helogale parvula
TGTGGCAGGAGCTGTGCAATGTCTACCATTTTCTTACTGTGACCGTGTCATCCAGCAAGGCCGGTGCGGCTCCCAGCAACATGGGAACATATTTAATAAGGCAACACTGCAAGATGAAGCTTATTTCATCTATTATATAGTTGATATGGTCTCCGTTTTTAAGTGTCTGATTAGTATAACTTTATTTTAGAAGTTAGTAACTTTTCTATCCATTTTCTCATTCTTTATATCTTCTTTGGTGTCATTCTTCATGTGTAAAGAAGCAAAATGTGAAGGCAGTAGAAATTTCTTTGCCCTTATATTGGGTACTATTTTATTTTAACCATAATGCTGCGTAATCTCCTCTGAGTTCTCCATCACATCTCTAGAACGCCTTCCTTTAAAACAGCCGTAACTCTTCGGCTTTGTACATATTCTTCATGCATGTAGTCAATATAAATATAAATGCATATTTCTGATATAAGTATGTTTTTTAAAAAATTTTTAGTGTTTATTTATCTTTGAGAGGGGTGGGGCAGACAGAGAGGGAGACACAGAATTCGAAGCAGGCTCCAGACTCCGAGCTATTAGCACAGACCTGACACAGGAAGTCACAGACCATGAGATGATGACCTGAGCCAAAGTCAGATGCTCAGCAGACTGAGCCACCCAGGCTCCAATAGATCTGTTTTACTTAAGAGTAAAGTTAGCTAAAATGTATATAATTTGTTACAAATTTTGTTACTTCAGAGATTCCATATGGATCAATAGCTGTTAGAAATAAAATATTCCAGATTTAGAAATTGAACTTATTAGATTATTTGGTAATTTACTAAAGTGATGTTTGTAATTATAGCATTAAATTATAGTAAGTATAGTAGGAACATAATTTTTAGTTTAATGTAAAAGCATTTAGTCTGTGTTATGGTATTCACTTCTGTCAAACACTTTATATTCAGAGTTTTTATTCTGTTAAAAGTAAAACCCAATTTACAAACATGTTTCCTTTATGCTATTATTTGAATTATTTATATTGTTATTTAAATAATAGTAATACTGTAGACTTGGGAAATAGTAAAACAGTGCTTGACTGCTTGTAATCATTTTTCTGTCTCTTTATAATAACAATGTAGAAAATTCTCTAGACGGCCATTCAGAATATTTCACATTAAATTGTCAGAAGTTAATTTGAGAGCTATTTATTTCATTTTAGAAAATGATATATTGAATCTCCTCATTTACTGGTTTCCAGATGATATTTGGACTTGCAAGTAGTTGGTAGATATGCTTAATAATTTTAGTTACCACTACAAGCATTTGTTGACTACATTTTTATAGCCATCTTTTGATAAAATTGAACAAACTGTATTTTTATTAAAGCTGAGTAAGAAATTTTGTGTCCCAGGGAAATCTGATACAACTATTTGTGCATTTGCTCACAGTGTATACAAGGGAGGTGAATATTCAAACTTAGTTTATCATGGCAGCTTTTTACTGTCTTGTCTATAGCTGGGGATTTTATGTTTTGTTGTTGTTGTCTTATAGCATACTTAAGTGAGAACAAGTAAGAAAAGAAATTATGTCTCTGTGGTTAACATTATAAATCAGGAATCTCTTTTTAAGGGAAAAACACAATAGTGTCATGTCTTATTTTTTTTCTCAGTTTTATACGTAGGTGGGAAATGCAGCTGTAACTGTCTTCTGGCAGATAAAGTGGGCATTTCCAGACTTTACAACATTCAAGTTAGTGGCTGCTCCTGAAATATGCTCAGAGACCTGTTAAGTCTAGGGGAGGGTCTAAGCTAACTTCATTATGTGTTTTATACACACAGATGCACATACACACACATAAACTCACAGATAGAAACTGGAGACACTTGGAACAGACCTTGTATTTATTCAAAAATCATCATGTCTGTTGTCCCTAGCTTCCCACCAGGTAATATGAGTGAGAGCTGACTACCTGATACGTATGGATTGCACTATAAACTACAAAATTATAAAACTTAAAGCTTAAAGCCCGAACTGTACAGTACAGATTTGTGGAGAATTGAGGTGTTTTACATTTGTGTTTATGAAAGCTACCAAAAAAAAAAATAGAGACAGTTAAGAGCCAATCTAAGACAAATTACAATTTTGTGATTTTTTTTTTTTTTAGATAGCAATACAGTTTTAATTAGTCTAGTTAGTAAATTTGATTGAGAGTATATTGGCTTGGTGTGATTTTTTTTTCTGCCCAAATATATTTTTAAAAGTATATTCTTTTAGGAAGGGTCTCCTCAAGTGTGTCATTTGAGAATATTAAATGCACAGTTGGGTGCTTAAGAATTATAAATAGTGATTATTGTCTAAGAAAAGAAATGAAAAATACTGATAGAAGGTTTAAAAATACATTTTATGTTGTTACTTTACTGAAATTAAATTCAGTCCGGAACATCTTATAATGGTGAATAATAATAGATCGTGAAGTCCAGTGGCATCTGTAGAAATGAAATTGTTAGCTTACTAATGAATTTTATTTGCATAGTAATAGACTAGCTAGTCTTGCTTAATTTAGTCTACAGAAAAGATGTGGCTATTTGGGGGCTGTCAATAATATATGTCACTGCAATTTGGATTGTCATAGAGGTCAGTAAAATATTTTTCTGTGTGTGATACTACAATGTATTGAAGAGAGATTTTTTTTTTTATTCTGTCTTAGCAGCCTTTATTGGATTGACCTAGGTTTAGCAATTAATTAAGTTGATCCACATTTGTACTATGGGGACTAATTAGGAGCAATGTAGTCCTATTCCAATTTTAGTCATATTGGAGAACATCTTTGACACAGCCTAAAATCAGAGTGCTTGGATTTTTAGAACTCCATCATTAAATTATTTCACCATTAAGTTAATCAGTGCAAGTAGTTTGGCTTCAATATATGTTCCTTATTTATTTATTTATGTGTGTATGTATTTATATGAACTTTTAAAAATTAATGACACTTATAACCTTTTCATACTTAAAGTCAGACTGAAATTTAAACATTGAAATAGGATCCTAGACTTAGAAACTTTAAATTACTGAGAATGGTTCATGATTTGGGGTCTCTTTTTATACAGCCTATTTGCCTTATTAAGGTAAAAACTCAGTGGGTAAAGTGCCTAGTATAGGAAGTGCTACACTTAAAATTTTAGCATGTGAACTATATTTGAGTCATCAGCCTTAATTCTAGGTATTGAACAGAATAATTTTTAAAACTAAGGCATCACTGCCATTATTCAGCAAATATTTATTGGATATTTGTGTGTGCCAGACTGTGCTAAAGACAGAAAACAGAAAGAGACACTTTGTATTAGTGTTACTTATAATGTGATGAGGGAAACAAAGGTTAATCAAATGATTTTGCATAAAATGTAAATATACAGATTTCATAATTAACTTTCACCCACTCATTTTCTCATCTATTAGTGAATTTCTGACCCCATCATACCTTCCATTCCATGGCATGTAAGGAAGAGCTTCTCCTGTCTCCTACTGTTTATTATTTTTCTATTGATTTGGATTCTTATTTTACTCAAAGGGTTATAATCCATTATGGTATTACTTACTTTGATAATCATATTAGCCCAAATTTGGCAACTGGGAGCCCCTTCAAACTGGCTTCTTCGCCCTTTTTACATGTCCCAGTCCCAGAATTGGAATTAATCATTTCTGCAAACCTGGTTCCTTTTTAGTAGAGAATGGTATTTAGAAACCAGTGAAAGTGTTTTGTTTTTAAGATGAATATTTTCATTGCTTTTCAAAAATTTATCTTACAGATGAATGAAAGAGATGATGAGATTTTAGGGTTTTCCAACTTTTAACAGAACAGGAAATACAATGCTGAACAATTCCTTTCAACTAGAAGTGTTTCTTCTATAGCTATTATTTTCAGACTCCTTCTGGGTACTCTGAGGTGCCACAGGAACTGCTACCATGACGCTGGGAGCAGAAAAGGTATGCTGTTTGGTAGGGAGAAAGGAGATTTGGGTCTCTCAGGCCCGCCTCAGGAGCTTTCATTTGTTTATATATATAAATAAATATATAAATCTATATTTAATATATATATTTAATATATATATATATAAATTCCATTTCACATGTAATTTCACATTTAGGTTTTCTTGACGAGGATTTGGTCTTCTACTCTGTCATGTATACTTTAGACCTAGCAAACCAGTGGTTTTCCCTCATGGGCCTTGAATACCAGCCTGAATACTAATTGGATACCCTGGCTGAACGCAGTAGCCTGTAAGTTTTCAAATGTAGTTTTCTTTTACTCATCAGGCAACTGTGCCTCCTCCATTGCTCAAATCAGTCATATATTTGCATATATGATAAGACAGGCCTGTAGCTAAAAATGCTGGAGGAGCTCTAGAAACTAGAATTGAGCCAGAAAGAAGATACACCTTTCCAGAGCACCCTTATTTCCAGTCCTGTGGGTCATCCTGACGAACCGTGAACTCTGCACAGAGTCCCAGTTCATGCTGTCTTCACTCTCCCAACCAAAATTTAACACCCCCCCCAGTTACTGAATATGTGTAAATGCTTTTTACATAAAAAGCCATAACAAGATGACCTTTATAGTTTAAATATTTTTGCATAAATAGCAATTATAGGTGTGTCACAAACTTTTTAACATCATATATGATATAAAGAATATATTTCGTAAGTAATTATCCTTAAATAAATTCATAAAGTGAGATAAATATTCTATCATTATAATTTGAATTATTACCAAAAATCCTGTGGCAGTGTATTCTTTACATGAAAATTACATGGATATTCCTCAATTTTTCCTTAAATTATAAGTTGTACTTATTAAACAATATTTTTATCCTCTCCTGATTAGGTACCATATAATTTTATTCCAGACAAAAAGTATTTTAAAGTCCCTTAATAGTTCATTATTATGTTTGTTTTATCACTGAATTTATAAAAGTTCATTAGGCTACCTTTTTTATTACAGGTAACAAAACTAAACCTAATAATGTGCCCAAAATCAGAAATCTAATAAGCTTTGCAGTTGAAACTAGAACCTTGGCCTTTTTATTATCCTTTCAGTGCAAAACTGACATTTTCATTTAACCTGTTATTGTCCTGCCAAGAGAAGAGAATGTGGAGAATATGCTTTTAAGTTCTACCTGGAAAACTCTGGCCTGAGGAAATCATCAGTAACATGTATGAAAAACTATAGCAGCCCAAAGATTTTCAGTGATAAAAATTTTTAAAGCATTCTTTTCAGAACGTATATGATCTTTCAACTATTATAAAATCTTTTTTCACATCTTCAAGAGACAGATGCCAATATATTCCTTTTCAATCATCTCAAGTTTTTCAGTAATTACAGTGTAAATTGATATATCTTTGAAAATATAGTGTAAAGTCATATTAAACCATATAATCAAGGTGAGAACACTTTTGTCATAAAACCTATACACGTTTAAACAAATCATTTCTTTAACAAATTCTCTTCAGTACATTCTTTTTATATTAAAAAAGAATAAAGAATAAAAATTCAACCATATAAAATCATAATAACTATCGTTTATGGAAACAGCATTGAGAACTGGTAATATTTAGCTGAGGAAAGCACAGTCATACTGAAGATATGGTAGAATTTTTCTAATGTTTGAAGAATTGTATGTGTGAAAACAAGTGCATTTATTTCCTATTGCCTTAGAGAACAATACTAATCTTAGTCCCAGTGAATGGGATGTGTAGGAATCAGATTTGGGATGAATGTAAGGAAAAGCTTTGTAAAACAACTAGACTTTTTTGTTTTCCTATTGAATGGACCACATTTTACTTGTTGGTCTTATTGAATGGAGAACTTTTTCTGGGTATTTTCTAAGGTAGGTACCTTACAAAAAGAATTTTTTCCTAAACAAAAACATTAGTTTGACTATATCTTAAATTTGGTTAAGTACTTATGAACAAGTAATATTGATATCCTTAGTATGTTTTACTTTTGTATTTTATAAAAAACTAGAAGAAAATTGTAACATGCTTAAGACAATTTTAATGTATAAAATTCACTTTCATTAATGGCATATACATATATTGTTGCTTAGGTTCATAAATATAGTGAATAAGTCTTAAAAATGAATCAGATTTCAAATTGTTCAGTGTATCAATGTACATGGTGCACATATGAACAAGATTTGAATTAAGAATTTATAGGTAATTTATTCAAGCATCAGTTGGATAACATAAATTATTTTGCCTCTACAAGATACATGTACACTAGTGGGAAAATAGATATCCATTGTCTAAGAAAAAAGGTAAACATATGCTTAATATCTTAAGAAAACATTGTTTTTAATTAAGTTAAAGAAAAAGCTTACAGAAAAGGGAAGGGGAGCCTAGCTGGCTCAGTTGGTTAAGTACTTGGCTTCGGCTCAGGTCATGATCTACCAGTTATTGGGTTTGAGCCCCACGTCGGGCTCTGTGCTGACAGCTCAGAGCCTGGAGCCTGCTGCAGATTCTATGCCTCCTCCATCACTCAAATCAAGTCATATATTTGCATATATGATAAGGCAGGCCTGGAGCTAAAAATGCTGCAGGAGCTCTAGAATCTGCCTCTCCCCCACTCGCCTTCTATCTCTCAGAAATGAATAAACATGTTAAAAATAGAAAAGGGAAAATGCATTCAAAATACTATTTTGACATTTTAAAAACTATTTGTAGTCTTAATATTATAGAGACTATGATGGAATAGAACTGTCTTATGCTTCTAAGTATATTGTACAGTATCCTTATGTATGGTGAGTCGATTGTAAGTTTATATGCTTTATAGTGGATTTAGCTACAAAATGATAATCTATTTTTGCTGTTGTAGTGTATAATGTACACTAAGTTTTGCAAGTTTGTTTTTGTTTATACATTTTGATAACAGGTATCTTTAGGGTTTATAAAATGTAAAGTATCGTGGATTTCTTTTAACCAAATATAGCAGTTAAAGATTTCTACAACTCAAACACAGAAACTTATAAATATTAAAACTTATTCCTTTAAAGAAATTGGTGAAAACTATATTTCACTTTCAGGGTAATGCCCTAAACATAATTCAGTAATGATAACCTGAATCTATTTATCACTTAAAAGCTTAGGTTTCTTGAGAAGAACTGCAGATTCTCAGCATGAGAGTCCAGAGGTGGCTCTGAATTGCTGAGTGCAGATCTAATTACACAGCTTGGAGCTGCGGAACCACTTCTCTCTACTCCAGATTACTTTTCTGGGTTTATTTGCATAATTTAATGCATGAAGACTAGTCAGTGAATTATACAGTTTTCTGATACAGGTAGGACAAGATAAATTAACCCTATTTGACGTAGTTTTCATGGTATATCTGATAAACATTTAACTACATCACTTTAAACTAAAAAATATGCTTTAGTAATTTAGTTGTCAGTTATACCTGATAATAAATGCTAGTTGTTATATCCATGATTAATATGATAGATGATTTTAAATTTTAATATTTTAGCCCTATTTTCAGGTCTGAGCTGTTATTTTTAGTAATAGTAGTTTTGTAAGTGTAATCCAGGTTCTAGTAGTGTCAATTTTCTACCATTATAAATGTAAGAATGCTTTCTTTATTTATGTCCATCAATAGGACTTTTTTTTGTTAATGAGATGATTAATTTGATTCATTATAAATGTAGGTAGCTTTGATTTAGGAACTATCTTTGACTTCAAAGACCAGAATTTTTTTTAAGATGCTCTCAGATTAGCTTATTTTAGAAGTTTTTTCTTTTTAAATCACAAATTTTGAACTTTGAAATGGCATTAAAATACATACACATGAAGCTTTACAACAGTATGAAATGTCTAATCAGTAGCAAAGTTTATTAATATCAGTGAAATGTTTGCTAAATCATTTTTTAAAACAATCCAGGAAAATTAATTATCTGGTTGGATAATTGGAAGTTAGTTTGATACCTCATAATGTAATAAATGTATCTGTGAAAATCTTAACTCAGCCTATATCTTATTATAATTAATAAATGTTTAAATTCAAATTTCTGTTCATAAATATTTTTAAAAATAAATGCTTATTGTGAAACGGATAATTTCTAACATTGGAATTTCAACTATGAGTTTATTGAGTACCTACTGATTGAAAGATAGTTAGAAGAGTGGTACAGGGATGACAAGGAGACCTCCAAATTAGTAAGATGTAAACTTGGCCTTCGGGAACACCCAAGGAGTGAATATAACTTGATGGATAGAAAGTAGGCTTTCCAATGAGCCTCATTCCCTATTCTGCTTATGAATGAGTAGCAAGTTATTAAAATTCTGAGCTTGAGTTTTCTCATCTGTAAAACACTAATTGTGTTAATAGTAAGACAGAGAACTATGCATCCCACCTAGTACTGGACCTAGCACGTCATAAGCATTTCGTCATTCATGTTTTTATTATTATTTATTAGTCCTAGTAGTTCACAACAGTGAAGAAGCCTATGCGTGTATTGAGATTACAGAAGGCACAATTATGAACAAAGTGCTATAGAAATCATTGATTTCCCTAGAGATAGTGGAGGTGAATCGTTAGAACTGGGTTTAAAGGTATGTAGAATTTTCACAGGTGAATTTGGAAGTAAGTAAGAGAAACATGAGTAAAGGCCTGGAAGCATACAAAAGCATGGAGGCTTTGAACAGCGAAAAGAATTTAGAGACATGACACCCGAAGCCCAGTAATGAAGAAACTTGAAATGTAATGACCTTTAAATCAAGTAATTTGCTGACTTAAAGGGGAGGACCTCAATTAATTTTTCAATTATGCTTTCTTTTTCCTTTCCTTTCTTTGTTGTTGTTGCTGTTTCTTCCCGTAGTTGTTCGTGTAATGAATAGCAGCTGCTGTGCTCCCCATCTTCTCAGACTCCATTCTCTCACCATAGTAACTAAGCAAAGGCTCTAAAAGCAACAGGGACCAGTGCTGGGCTGCCACTGTTGTGTCCCCAGTGCCTGTCATGTAATTGTTGGATGATGGCAGACTTGCAAAGGTACTATGTCAAGCATGAAAATAACTAGGAATAAAAGGTAGTCAGTGATAAATGCTTAAGAGTTTGAATACATGAATTTGTTAGATGCTAAAGAGAATAAAATATCTCATACCTTACATGAATTCATTTGATGCTCAAGAGAATAAAATATCTCTTCTATCTGGAAGCATCAGGGAATTTTTTATTATTTTAATTTAACCATATTAGTAACATCCATCTCCCCATGTAGGTAAAAGGGCTTCTTTTCTTTTTCTTAATGAAGTTTTATGAACTTGTACTAACTTCTTGAGCAGTACAGTGGCTGCAAAGCTATATTTTAAAATGTTTAAATCAAAGTTCCTTTTTATAAGATCCGTGTCCAACCGTCATGTTCACTCTTAGGAATACCTCTCTACTGTCTTGCTTATCTCAACACTTCATAAAAGACAGAGCCCCCTCCTTTTTCAAATTAACCCCACCCTTTAAAACTTTTTTCTGTCCATTGTCATATCAGTTTACAATGGTAAAATCATCTCTGGCTTTTCCTATGTTTTGTCTACTGTTGTCTTTTATATACTTCCTTAAGTCATACTTTCTTTATCATTATATAATATATATTTCTTTATAAAAATCCATATTTTTCACAGTGATAGCTTTCTCTTCTTCAGTTCAAAATCATTCTTTAACAAAAATAAATTTTTACGTAATCACTTTTAGTGGTATCATTTTTTTCTGAGGCATGAATCAATTTTTTTATCTTAATATATATTTTATCATGAGGTTGTATTTTGCTTTGCCAGATATTCCTGCACCCGGGTCCATATGTCTGTTTCTGGCAAAAATTTGTATTTACCACCCTTTGGATTTGTTCTCTTCTCTATGCCTTTGACCTCTATATACTTTCCCTTGAAATGCTATTTATTTTCTTCTACAAGAATATCTCTCTTTTCTTCTTAAAGCATTTCCAGGTACTCTGAAACGAGATAAATTGGTCACTTAGATCAGAAATACCACCATCACCCTTATAAGTACATTGTTAAATATGTTTCCTTCAAGTTTTTATTTTGATACCATAAATTCCTTAGCAATAAAATTATCATATCAAATATACTAGTACAGTACTATATTATACATGTACTCTTCTTTTTAAAAAAGTTTTTGAGAGAGAGAGGTGCAGAGAGAGACTGTGAAGCCGTCTCCATGCTCAGTGCAGCAGCGCTCAATTCCACAACTCTGGGATTCCAACCTGCCCTGAAACCAAGAATCGGATTCATAACCAACTGAGCCACCCAGATACCCCATACATATATTCTTAAAATTTCATTGCCATCATTGATCATTTCTCCTGTTCAGTATAACTTCTAGATTTTTTTGTAAAACTATTAGGGTTTATTTCAGTAGGTAAGACAAACAGTACAAGATATACAATGAAAATACCTTTTTATCCATTTTCATTTTGGGAGGTATTTAAGTTGGGTGGGTGTCCATCCAGATCTCCCAATTTTAAACACACACACATCCTTTACATATATACTCAGAATAATACTATGGAAATTTTTCTTCAACTTCTTTTTTTTCATGTAGCACTGTATTATGGGTATCTTTTCAGATCTGTGTGTCTGTATTTGTGAGAACAAAACCCTATGATGTTTGTGCCTACTATTGGATTATCAGAGCCACACAGTTCAGCACCTTTTCAAATGTTTATAACTGGGGCACTTGGGTAACTTAGTTAGTTAAACGCCCAACTTTGGTTCAGGTCATGATCTCATGGTGCATGAGTTCAAGCCCCACATCAGGCTCTGCACTGACAGTGTGGAGCCTGCCTGGATTCTATCTCTCCCTCTCTGTACCCCTCCCCCACTTGTATGCATGCGTGCTCTCTCTCTCAAAATAAATAAATAAATAAAAATGTTTATGTCTGGTTTTACTTCCTTGTCTATGAATTTCCCACAAGCCACAGAGAAGAGTGCTGATAGATTTAAGAAAAATAACTTTCCATTCTAAACATGCCGTAAACAAAGTCATACGATAAAGTATAGACTAGAACAAAATATTTGCAATATAGAAAAAGACAAAGCATATTATCTTCTTCCAAATACAAAAAATGCCTACAAATTGATAAGAAAAATATCTCCAACAATAAAACAGATAATACTCAGAATAAGGAAATATTTAAATGCATAGTCATATATATTTGACCCAATAATTTCACTTCTATGAAATTATCCAACAGATATATTCACAAATATGTGAAATGGCTTATGAAGAGTTACTTCACAACATTGCTTTAAATAAAAGAAGATTAGAATCAACATAAATGTCCATCAAATGAGGACCAGTTAAATACATTATGGTATTTCTAAGTAACAGATTACAATGGAGATGTAAAAAGTACATGAAGAAACTGTGCACTGATGTGAAAAGATCCTGCGATGATCTGAGTGTCTTCAGCTGGCCAGCAGTGGTCAGCCTAAAATGAGAACTCTGTAATTACTTGCAGCATCCCACCACAGATGTCTCTTGGGTACACAGCATGTAGAACCAGACCTTTTAAAATCACATATACCTGCTAACACAGATGTGTAACATGACCACGCCAATCAAAACTATTTAGTGCCTACATGCTCTTGTGGTAAATAAATATATCTGAAATACATCTGTAGTGGTGCTCCCCATTCGAACTACAGAACACAGAAAACGATTTGGCTGTGTTCTGCATCCTCCCAAAGATATTAGAATGTTCTAAATGGGTGGAAGAGAAGGTGTGTTTTGTTTTTTGGTTTGTTTGTTTTTTTTAACTTACAGTTGGATGGCTTGACACAGGGCTCTAAGAATTTAATGTAGCATGCAACCAAATCACCTGCAGGACTTCTGGAACCTGATTGCTGGGCCCCATCTTTAGAATTACTGACTCAGACCTGGTGTTGGGCTGTTAGTTTGTAGTTCTGATAGGGTCACAGAGGATGCTGATGCTGCTGTTGTGTGGACCATGCACTTTTAGAATCACTATTTGTTTAGGTCATTAGGGCTTAATTCTATTAAGGAACCCAGGTTAAGAAAGTTGGAAAGAATTGAGAGCAAGATACATAATAAGCTGTGCCAGTTAGACTGAAAATATAAACTTTGAGGACATGAAACTCCTTACCCTCAGGCCTCATTCTTTAACCCTTGTAAGAGCAAATACCCTATATTAAAGAATGTTGTTCCTCAGCAGTATTTTCTGTGGAACCTCTGTCTGCCATGCTATCTGTGTTTTTCAGATATTTCCTTCCCAGTCTTCCTTCTTGGTCTTCCTTAGTGGAAATTTCTAGGGAAGAGTCTTTGATTCAACATTTCACAGGTAATCCTTGCCCTCCTTTCTCCTGTTTTCAGATAATCTCAGGCATATATATATATATATATACACACATATATATATATATATATATACATATATATATATATATACATATAAATTTTATTTCCCTTTCATCTTGCACACCTTCAAAAAGTTGTTAAAGGGTAAGAGGAGTGTATTAAATAAGCAAACACCCCCAACAAGCAAAACAAGTACTACAATGTAAAAATATTAAAAAAAGAAAACCCTCTCACATGCATAAATGAAAGATTGCACACAAAGAACTCACATCTTTTCAAGCTTCAGTAGTAAATATTCTGGTACTATGTATTAAATACTGCATGGTTTGCTCAAGCTAAGATGAAACCACATCATGAATCAATAAGCATTTTGCATTTTCTTTCATTATCTACTCAAAGTCATGCCTACAGCACCTCTAAACATTTCATTAAATCCAATTGTACAGCAAACATTCCCAAAATAAACTTAGATTGTATTGCAGTTTCACTTAACAGTACATAAAATGCTGTGTTGTGACACGTATCAACTA
>PJEM01020704.1:0-12875 GCA_004023845.1 Helogale parvula
GCCTGGCTCTCCTGGGCTGCTCGTGCCTTGTCCTCTCTCACGCATGTGGATCTTGTGGCTTTGCACCCTGGGACACATCAGGGGCTCAGTCGGTTAAGCCTCTGACTTCGGCTCAGGTCATGATCTCTGGTTTGTGGGTTCAAGCCCCGCATCTGGCTCTGTGCTGACAGCTCAGAGCCTGGCGCCTGCTTTGGATTCTGTGTCTCCCTCTCTCTCTGCCCCTCCCCCTGCTCATGCTCTGTCTCTCAGAAATGAATAAACATTAAAAAAATTAAAATGAACCCTTGGACACGCTTGAAGGGAACCAAAGACCAACACCCATTAATGTCCATTCTGGGAGACACATCTGCGAGGCCGTGAAGTCAGGTTCCGTTGGACTTGCTGTGGGCCGGCGAAGCGGGCCACTCGTTTTGAATAAGATGTTCTTCCGTGAAGGCTGTTAACGTTCACGAGTAGGTGAAAATTTATTTGAATTCACACAATTCAATTCAACAAAGTGTGTTTGAAATTCACAAGTGTGGCGTGTTGCACCTGAGGACTGGGCTCACCGACACCTCCTGTGGTGGCACCAGCTCTGCCATCCTGCGTCTCCGGTTCCCCCTGCCCCAGCAGCGGTGGGGGCTCCGCAGAGCAGGGACCGAAGGACCAAGGACCGGAAGGACCGTGCTGCTCCAGCGGCTGGGGAAGGGGGGCGGGGCCAGGGCAGCCTCGCGGGGGCGGGGCTGCAGCCCCATCTCTGTTCTGTTTCTGCTTCTTTCTCCTTCCCCCCTTCACTTGCCCATCTTTGGGGCCCACGTTTCTTCACCGCCCACGTGGCTACCCCATGGCACCTGAGCGTGTAGGTGACAGCCTGGTGGCCCGGATGGAAACTTCTTCTGGTTGCAACTCAGAGCTCCGGAAACCTCATCAGCTGTGCTCAGGGGCTGGGACCACACAGAGCAAGCCGGCTGCCAGGCTGACCCTCGTGGGTCAGGGGTCCTCGCCGGGGAGGGCCGGTGATCGCCGCTTCGTGCACGGCTGCGTCGATAGGACAGTGTTTGCGACACCCTGGCCGTGGCTGACTGTCCACCCAGGATGCTGAGGGTCGGGGGGTCCCTCATGGAGGCCGGGTCAACTGGGCGCCGTTTATGCTGCCCTCACCTCTGCCTCGCCCCTAGGCGCGGAAGAAGAGTCTGCAGACCCACCGAGCACGCTGGCTAACAGAGACATCCAGGCTGCGTGCCACGTTCAGCGCCCACCGGGCTACAGCGGTGCAGGCGTCGCTTCAGGGGGTCTGCTCCAACCAAGTCCATCCAAACTCGTGTTCCTGTGAAAATGCATCCCTCCTGACGGCGGCTGTGAAGGGTGAGGGGCCAGCCTTACCCCGTCCTGGGTGCAGCCCCCCGGCAGGGGCTAGATGGGCTCCCCCCACCCAGAGGCCGGTCGTCTGGAGAAGCACCGTGGCTTGAGCCAGAGTCTACACGGCCGGCCTCCTTTAATGGATTCCTTTAAGATTAAAACGTCAGCGATCAGATTCGAGGTCTTTATACGGCCTGAGCAACTCTATTAAGTGCTCTCAATCACAGCCAGACGGAGCGACTCCTAGACGAACTAACGGTGCGACAAAAAGCGCGTTCGACAACTTGCCAAAAGTGAAAAATAAGCCTCGGGATGGGAAGTGACACAGACCTCAAACAGACGTTGTCAGGACATAATAAAGTTGAGATGGATGACACCGGGGTGGAGCCAGGGTGCGAGTCGCTGCTCCCGTCTGGTGGGGGGAGGGTCCAGAGGCGCCGGGCCATCCATCTCTCTCCCTGGTGCCTGGGGACGAGCATGAGGAATGGCCGGGGAGGCAATGAGTAAACATCACATCCTTCACTTGCTGAGAGCGCTCGCCTCCGCTCACCGGGATGGGGACACCCAGTGAAGACAGATCACCCGGCAGGCGGGGCCCGTGAGCCTCACCACACCTGGAACTCCGATGGGCGGCCAGAGGTTTCTTGGGCAAAGGGCCAGAAGGCATTCGTAGCTTGGGGGGCGGATTGTCGTGAGCAGGGGAATGTTCGAGCCTCCTTTGTCCGCTGCAGACCCTCTTTGCTGATAAAGGGCGGCCATGGCTCTCGCTGCTCCTCCCTGGGTACCAGCTGCCTCCCAGCTGGGCATCCCCACCCGGGGCAGCACGCCGGTGAGTGAGCACAGGGCAGGGCCTTCGGGTCTCTCTGGGGGCAGAAACCGTGCTTCGTCTCCAGCCCAGTGCCCAGCAGAGCACCTACACTTGAGAAACGACTGTTTTGGGGCCCCTGGGCGGCTCAGTCGGCTGAGCGTCCAACTTTGCCTCAGGTCAGGCTCTCATGGTTCATGAGTTCAAGCCCCGCGTCGGGCTCTGTGCTGACAGCTCGGAGCCTGGAGCCTGTCTTCTGATTCTATGTCTCCCTCTCTCTCTGCGCCTCCCTGCTAGTGCTCTGTCTGTGTCTCTCAAAATAAATAAACGTTAAAAAAGAAAAGAAATGATTGTTCAGTGAGGGACCCATCGCAGGGCCGCAGGGAGGGCCTGCTTTGCGCCATGAGGGACGCCGCTTCCAGGCTCTGAGATGCGTCTTGTCGGTTTTCGTGGTTGAATGTTGTGATCCTCCCAAAGTCGGAGCTTGAGCTCTTGACCCCCTGCTGGTGAGGGCGTTAGGAGGTAATCAGGTCATGCCAGGGGAGCCCTCATGACTAGGGCCCTTACAGAAGGACCCCCGGAGCTCCCTGGCTCCGTGGGTCACGGGAGGGCTCAGGGACAAGCCCGCCGCTGCCCTGCGGACGGGAGCCCTCCCGGAGCCCGCGTGTGCTGGCGCTCCGATCTCCACGCCCAGCCTCCGGAACCGGAGCACCACTTGCCTGTTAAGAAACACCAGTCGGTGGCATTTTGTTATGGCAGCAGAACGGGCTGAGACCGGGGTGAAGCACACAACGTTTACCCCCTTGGGACCACGGGGAAACGTGCAGGCGACGCAGATGAATTCACCTCCAGAGCCTCATCCTCTTCCCCGACTGAAACTCTGTCCCCGTGAAACACCGACTCTCCGTTCCCCTCCCTCAGCCCCTGGTGACCCGTTATGCTTTCCGTCTCTGAGCCGGACGCCCCTGGGACCTCAGAGGAGGGGACTCCTATAGTATCTGTCTTTTCGTGCCTGGTTTCGATCACTTAGCCTGAGGTCCTCAGGCCTCAGCCATGTTGCAGCAGGTGCCGGAATCTCCTTCCTTTTTAGGCTGAGGAATATTCCGGAACATTCTGCGGCATGCCGAGATGCGTCTACTGAATTGAGCGAATGCGCCGTGAGGGGCAGATGGAACCTGAGCAGGTGAACACAGTGGCTTTGCAGCGGGGCTTCCCTGGCTGGTCCTCTTCTGGGGCAAATCTGGGCGCTGAGCCCCGAAGAAGGGGGCGCCCGCCTTGCAGGGCCGCTGTGAGAAGCGCACACCACACAGCAGGTGCTAGGGGGCTGTTCTTCCCACGAAGGGAGGGACTGCCGACAGCCGGGCCAGGCTGGACTTCGGTTTTGGAGCGGAGGCCCCAGGGCTGAGGGAGAGCAAGGTGGGAACCCACCTTCACCAGGTGTGACGGCTGGACTGGCTCCCGGGGACCCCCACCGCCCATCGGCACCCCCCGCCTGTCCGTTCCTCTGCAGCCAGCATAGCAGCTCCTAGTGACAGGGTGTTTGGGCCAAATGGAAACCAGTGGCCTGCAGTGTAAGGCCCAGCCCCTCCCCCACTGCACCCCATCCTCTCCCTGCAAGGCTGGGGTCTGTCAGCCACTGGGAGAGCCGCCGGGCTACGCACCCGTGCCAGGGCGAGAGCCCAGCCCCGCTCTCCACGGACTGAATTTGTCTTCCCATTTGTGAAAGTCCTTTTTTTTTTTTAAAGTAATTGACCATTTACCTCCCCCCCCCCCTTTTTCCTGTCTGTTTTGGGACTGTTCCTACTTAACGTGAAACCGGAAGGCTATTGTCAGCCCAGGGATGGATCAAAGGACCGTACAAATGTGTCCCAATGCGCCGTGACAAATGGAGGATTCTTTTTTTTCTGCAAAGATATTTTGCAGGCCTGGGTTTAGAGTCAAAGGGAGCTTCAAAGTGTGAAGTGTTCAGGCTGTTTTCATGGTCTTTGATCGGAGGTGGTGCATCTGTCGCGTCTGATGGGTGGCCCTGTGGCGGGTGACGGAGGCTGGCATGCAGAGGCGGCCCCGTGGCGTCCAGTCTGCCACCTTGGGAGCAGGTGGTCACTTCCTGTATGGCCCTGTGGGCAGAGACCCGGTCAGCCTCCTCCTGGCTCAGGACTCCGAGGGGCCGGCCCCCCGGAACTGCTCTGTGCGTCTCCATATGACCTTGGGCAATGGCCTTCCGTCCTTGGGTCTTGGCTCCTGGCTCTGAAACAGGAGCACCAGGGTCCCCAGGGGCTCCGCCTTCTCCTGGTGGGTTCAGTGTACTCCTTGCACTAGGTTCCGTGGGGAGAGAGCATGTGGGCTGACCCCCTCCAGGCTGCTGTTCTGGAACACAGGGCTGGTAACTATTGGCCAGTTTTTCCTGTGGCTTCCTTCCCAGCCTTGCCCAGTAGTGGCTCCTCAGTAGATGGGTCTGGAAGTCCAAGGTGGGTTTGGAAGAGAAAGTGCTGTGGTTTGAACTTGGGGGTGGGCTCTGCCAATGGGAGGCCCCGGGTCTTTGGGGAGAGCCGTCCTTTCCCTGGAGGCTGTATGTGCATGCCTCCCTGGGCTGGCGAGCAGTGGGTGGTAACCAGGGGGGGGGGGCCTCAGTGAGCCCTTTGCAGGCGGTGTGGGGTGGGGAGCATGCCCGCGGCCACTTTCCCTCCTTCCCACACGTGCAGCCCCACTTTGCCCCTCAGTCCTCCTGTTCCGTCATTTCTTCCCATTACTGTTTGCCAGACATGCTCCCAGGTCCCAGAGGCCGGGAGGGAGGGACCCTGGTACCAGAGACACAGCTGTGCCCTCCGGAAGTCGGAGGAGGCCCCCCCTCCCCCCTTGCAGAGCAGAAGTCGTGACTCCCGGAGCAAAGGGGTTCTGAAGTGTGGCCAGGGTAGAAACGACTTCTTCCAATTTCCTCCTCGCTTTGGCCTCTGTAAGTTTTCCAGAGCTTTGAGCTTCGATTTCACCAGTGCACACTGAGCACGACCTAAGGCAGATGGGCTCCGCCCCCTCCGCTGCCTGCCCTTGGGTGGACCGCTGCGGCCCACCTGCCCGTCCCTCGGCAGCTCTCGTATCCCACGGGGGCGATGCTGGACCAGGCGCTGCTCCCGCCATGAGCCCCATTCTCCAGCCTCGTCTACCAGGAAAAACGGGCTTTCCTTAGGGATGAACCCCCCCCCCCGCCCAGGGAAGGTCAGGGTGATAGAACCATGTGTCCGTGCAGGGATGAGGGTCCTCTGGATTCTCTCTCCTACTGCGGGGATCCCAGGCCGGGGCCTGCGTGCTGGGTTTGCTGGAGTCTGGCTGGCAGAGGGTTCTCAACAACGTATATATTCGGGTCATCCTGTGTTTAAAATATATTAAACACTTGGCCAGCGATAGAATGTCATAGTCTGTACTTCTTCTGAAAAACAGGGTGGTCCGGCCACACAATGCCTATGTTCCTTCCCCCTGTGGTCCCCAACGCCGAGCCCCCGCGTCTGTCTGTCTGTCATTGAACTCTGGGCCACTCACAGTGCCCGGCCGACTCCGTGACCTGCGAGGTCTCAGCTCTGGTGGCAGAGTGAGCGCGTGCTGGAGCCCGATGGCCAGGCTCGGAGTCCGCCGCCGCTGAGCGCTGGCCGTGGGGCTGTGGGCCGTGGGGCTGGTGACCTTTCTCAGCTCCTCATGTACACAACGGACCAAACGCTTCCGGACTCAAGAGAATGGCTGGCAGGACTTAACGAGATAACCATTCATGTAAAGAACACAGCCTACCGCCCGTCACCCAGCAATAATATATTATAATTATAATAACACAATCTGTGCTACAATGCAATGTATAATAATGATTATATATAATAATTATAACGTAACAACACTTACATTATAATATTGTAACACACACTAAATTACAAGGACCGTGAGACGGCTAGCTAGCCAGCACTCATGGCGTGCTTCCGGGGCGGGCCCCGTGCTACAAGCCCAGCCCTCCCCAGCGGCCCTGGGGCACAGGCCTCATGATCAGCACCAGCCTCCCATTTCCCAGATATGAATCTGAGACCCAGAGGGGCTAAGATGCTTGACTCACGTCCGACAGAAAAGTGGCAGAGCTGGGATTTGAACCCAGGCCATACGGCGCTTGCCTGTGTGTCCTCAGGGTGTCTACACCACCATGTGCCCTCTACCACTGGGACGCACGTCACTCAGCTCAGACGGCCTGGTTCCGACATTAACTGTGGCATCCAAGGCTTGAAGGTGTCCTGAAGGTTTTCCTGAAGTCCCACCGGACCCTGGGGCGTGGGCTTTCTGGACAAACCTGAATAGGCTGGGGGCGGCCTGCGGAGACCTCGAGCGGCTGCAACCTCCTGGAGGAAGCCGGGGTGGCCCGTCCCCTCTGGCCTCTGTTCCTGCAGCCCCCCGGCCCCTGACGGCACCTCAGGAGTAAGCACAGCAAGCCTGCTGGAGGGAGCATCCGGGGGCACACGGCAGCTGGATCCTCGGACTTCAAGCCCCTTTCTCGCCTTCATACGGGGCCTGTCTTGCCAGGAACAAAGCAGCAGCAGAGTCTTTGTGAGCGGGATTAATCCTGTTAAACAATCCACAGATCTGATGCCAGACGCCCTTTTTGAAACCGGAGGGTATGTTCCGCAGCTCAAGCGTGAGCCTCACATCGTGTTTGGTGCTTGTCGCCCGGCAGGGCTGAAGGGCTGAGGGGAGACGGGCTGCCGAGGCTGTGTTCATGCGACTTCGCCGGTTGGATTCATGCTCACTGTGAGCTCTCCTTTCTGCGACTGATGTGCAGAACAGAGATGGCACATGAAAGGGAGGGGTTGCCCCTCGCCTCCCAGCCTCTGCCGGGGCCAGCGTGACAGATGTCCAGGCCGAGTCTCGGAGCGCGCAGGGTAGTGCGGCCCAGTGGCTGGGGGCGGAGCTGAGCTGAACGACGATCCTTCTCACAACTTAAAAGCTGATGGGTTGGGCCAGGTCCTCACCCGCTCAGCCTCATTTTTGTCATCTGTCAAGCGGGGACCGGAGTTGTGATGATCTCATGGAGAAGGGAGCAGGTTTGGAGAAGGTCAGGTGTCCCCCAGCCAAAGGCAGCAAGTGTCAGGGCGAGTGTCCCTGAGCCCCACAAGGAAATGGGATGGAGTGCAAGGTGCCATGTGGGGCTGGCTCTTAACTTGAGGAGTGGGGTTCATGGACCCCTTGGGACTCTTTCTCAGAAAGGTGCACTGGACAGAGACATGGAATTCTGGCTAAATCTTCCTGGGGGGTTTATGAGCCTCATGCAGGTTAAGAGCCCCCAGAACGTGCTAGTGATCTTGTGAATGGCTGTGGAGACACCCCCATGCCCACAGCCCTCCTGTTCCTCCTTCTGCCTCCTCAGGGCTGCACTGAGCAGCTCTTTCTGTCCTCTAGGGGGCGCTGGCTCGGGCAGTCCACCCCCACCCACCTCGTGGGCATTCTTCACCGGGAATCCCAGCTCTTCTCTCCTCTGCACCAACAGAGCTGCCTGTTTCCCAACCCCGTGGGCTGCCTTCTTGGGCTGCCTTGGGCAGCGAGCAGTGGGCCATGGCCAGGTAGGGGCTCTGAGGTCAGAGGCCTGGATTCCAGCCTCCGCCTGCTGACTGTGGGGCTGTGGGTATCTTGTATCACCTCTTGGTGCGAGGAGGTGGGGGGGGTCACAGCCATTAGATGAAAGTTAAATCAGCTCGTGAAGTCAAAGCCCTTCTCACAGCCCAGCTCCGTGAACATTAATGATCACATCATCACCTCTGATGGACGCGAAGAGTACGGGTCAGAGCGCTGAAGTCTGTGTGCGTGCGTGGGCACCCTGACTGCAAGAGCCAGGAAACCGTGGGCCTGGGTACGCCCAGGGCGGGTGGAGTCTCCTGTGGTCGAGCGGCAGGTGCTGCTGCCGCAGAGACGGGTGTTCCTTCTGGGTCATCCCTGCTGGGCTTAGCGAGGGCGGGGTGGGGGGGCGGTCCTTCTCCTTGTCCCCTGCCTGTCCCTCAGGCAGGACTGCTGGCCTAGGACCAGCTTCTCCAGGGATCTTGTGGCTCTTGTGTGCCTGGGCTCTGATGCTGATTCCATGCAGGGCTGGTAGCTTACAGGCTGTGTGTCCGTGGGAAGTGCCCTAGGGTCGTGTTCTGGGAGGCAGTGAGGGCCCAGGCTCTGTTCGTTCCCCTGACCTGAAGCCTCCACACGAACCTGAGATCCCTGGTCACACCAGCCAGCCCCAGGCTGCCCAGCAGCCCCTATCTGTGTTCATGGCAAACAGCAGAGACGGCTGTCCCCAGGCACGGGCAGTGTGCGGCGTGTGAGGACATTCACCCGCTGGGGAGCAGGGAAGGAGGCCAGGGAGCAGAGGTTGTTGGAACCCACGGTGCCAGGGGGCGAGGCAGGACTGGGCACCGTCCACGCCTCCTGAGCAGCCCAGTGCTGGGTGCGGTGATGCCCCGCCAGGCTGCGGGCCTGCACCCGCGCCCTCTGCTCGCGCAGTCACAAAGCACCGAAACCGAGTTAACTGAGTACCTGCTTTGCGACACCACCGTGCAACCGACAACCTTTCATCCAGCCAGCATGCATCACGTGCCTTCGCCTGGCCGATTACAGAGCTCCGTCCCTGAGCCGTGGCGATTGGCTGATGCAGGGGCACATGACCCAGGGAGGGCCAATCAGATTCTCTCCTGTCACCCACCAGAGGACATCATGGTTGGTCTGCGGCGGCCATCATGGTGCTCTGTGGGCAGAGCCTGTGTGAGGGCGAAGCCAACGTAGAGGAATGGGGAGCGGAGAGAGAGAGAGGCTGATAGAAACGGGGTGCCCTGGGCCCCTCAAGGGCAGTCCCATGCTTTGGACGTCCCGGTCGTGGAAGCGCGCGCACCCCGTGCGGGGTTCCGTCGTTGCTCCAGGCGTTGGGCTGCGCTCATCGGGTGCACCGTGGCTAAGGGTTCTCACGATTGCCCCAAGGGGTAGAGATTGGCTTTCGGATGAGAGGAGACCGAGACTGAGAGGCTGTGGACCTCCCCCCTCCCCTCAGTGTGGTTCCCGAGCGGGGAGCCCAGCCACGCGCTGCGCGCATGCGTGAACGCGGCCTCCGCGGCCCGGCAGAGGCGGTCCAGTGTTTGTTGGGTACGCGTCCTGGCCACGGGGAGTCGAGTTTCTCTTCCTCCTTTGGGATTTGTGTGCGGGCGTCGGATGTGCCCGAGCACTGCCTCCCGCACCTGGGCGTTTGCAGAGCGGAGCGCCTCTGCCCCGGCATCGCGCGGTGGGCCTGGACGTCCCGCAGCCGAGCCGTGGACGCGCTAGCAACCTTGCCTTTCCAGACATTGAAAAACATTCCCTGAATGATCTCTGTGAACTTTGGAGAGTTTGAAGTGGGCCGGACCACCTGAAAGTTAACTCAGACACGAACCCTTTTGTACGGGGCCTCTGGGTTTCTTGTTCCCTTTTAGAAGCGATTTTCTTGTTTGATGAGAAAAGAGACAGCGCTGTAACACCCAGGTCAAGCTGTTCTTTGGAAACTTTTAAAAGAGGCCGGAGGTGTGTTCTGAAGAAAGCAAATAAGTCCACATCCTTGGCCCCATGTGGTAAACTCTGAGCAGTTTGGAGAAGATCAGAAACTCCTACGTTTGTTCCTTGGCCCAGGAGAGATCAAAGCCACAGCTGGCAAAGGTGATCTCATCTCCAAAAACATCCCTCGGAAAACCGGGGTCTGGTGGGGGCTGCGGAGCCCCCTTTCCTCTGCTTCCATCCAGCCATGCTGCCCCCTCTCCTCTTAGTCCATTGAGGTCTGGGGAGGGCCAGGGAGGCAGAGCCCGCCTACAACGTGGAGGTTGTAGAAAGCCAGGAGCTGGGGGTGGGGGAGGGGAAGTGGGCTGCTCTCTGGTGGGCAGTGCCAGCCCTCATCCCTCTGCTGTTTTCTCCTTTCCTCAAGGCCCTGTGTCTGTGTCCAAAGGCAGGCAGCTGGCCTAGTGCTGAGGGTCAGAGGGAGCTTACCCGGAGCGAGCTCCTCCTCTTGGCCGCTCTCTTCCTTGCATTGCAGGCCTGGGTGTGATGAGTTCTCAGGCTAGTGTTGGTGTTCTGGGAGGGCTGGCAGCCAAGTTTCTACAGAGGATCACGGTTTGTGGGGCACACAGCCGTGGGCCTCCACCCCTGTCTTTGGGGTCCCAACAGCAGTCATTGAGCCAAGGGTCTGAGTGTGAATGGTTGATGGGGAAGAAAACTGTGGAAAGTGTCACAGAGAAGGGGATGCAACAGCCCTGGGAAGGCAGTAAGGTTGAGGTTGGGTCCCCTGGGGCATCCTGAGCTTGTGAGGGGAGATCCTGGCCCAGCAGGGCGGGGGCAGCTTGAGTTTCTCCTCTCTAGCAGACTCCCTGTGAAACCAGATGCTGCTGGTCCACAGTCCACACAGGAGGACACATTTCCGAGCTCTGCCAGCCGAAGGGCTTGACTTGTGTCCCCCCAAAGATACACTGAAGTCCTAACCTGAAAGCATGTTGGAAATAGAGTCTTTGCAAATGTAATCAGGTTGTGAGCAGGGCATCCTGGGTTTGGGTGGACCCTAATCTAATGACTGGGGTCCTAAAAGAAGAAGAGAAGAGACAGAGGGGAGAGGGAAGAAGGCCACGTGGAGACAGCGCAGAGGCTCGGAGAGAGACTTGGAGCACCTGGAGCTTTGAGGACCTGGGAGAGGCAGGAGGGGTCCTCCCCTGGAGCCTGCGGAGGGAGCGGGGCCCTCCCCACACTTTGATTTCAGACTCCTGGCCTCCAGAAGGTCAAAGAATAGATTTCTGCTATTTTAAGCACTCCCAGTCTGTGGGACTGTGTTACGGGAAGATCTAGGAGGCTGATCTAGCAGCCAGGGGGTGAGGGAGCTGGTCCTGGGGCATCAGCGCCCTGGCACCTGCAGCCCGACCTGAGAGTCGGCAGAGGGAGCAGGTGTGCACACGGTTGGCTCTCCGGAAGCGGTCAGTGCTAAGGCAAGGGGGGCATGCCCTGTGAGCCTCTGCTTCTGTTTTGCTGGGAAGATGACCAGGTCCTTTCCTGGAGGGGGAGGGGTTGGTGCCCTGGGTGAGGATGGGTGGATGGGGAGCTCGGAGAGTCAGGAGGGGAGGGGGTCGACATGGGTGAGGGGAGGGTCCCTCCCTCCAGCTGTGCACAGCGATGAGCTGATGGGCAGGCTGCCCTGGGCAGGGTGGGGGCAGCATGGGGCCTGGAAGGAGGGAGGGATTTGAACCAAAGGGCCCAGCTTGGGATTCTGCCCCCTCTGCTGACTTCACATCTCCCAGCCTCTGTCTGCTTGGCGGCACGAGAGTGTAATGATAATGACTCAGGTCGTTGCCTAGGACAGGGCCCTGCACAGAGCAGGATCTAGAGCAGGATGCCCGGAGCTCCTGGCCCAGCGCCTTTGGGGAAGACAGGCTCCAAGGGACAGCAGGCAGCCACCAGGGTTCCCTCATTTTCCAGGGATGCCTCCTGACTCCTGGCTAACGGAGACGTGCTCTCCTTCCTCCGGGTCCCTGCTCCCCTGCCTTGTCGCCCCAGATTTCTGGACGCGCCTCAGAGAGGCGGATGTTTGCAAGTCCGCCCAGCGCTATTGATTTGTGCCTTCGCGAGCCTTGCCTTTACGGTGATTAATATTTGATTTACACCCTGGGTCTGTCCTCTTTCTGATCTCTGTCTAACTCATTAAATCTTCCTTAATCGAGCCTCTAACTCCATCCTTTGGAACTCGTCCTCCAGAGGAAGCTTCTGGTCCCCATGTTGGCTTCTGACCCGTAGATCTTCCTTCTGAAAAGGAAGAGGAACACGTTTGCCTGGAACCGGTCCTAGCGGCTGGCTGCCGGGGGGGCCTCGGCTGGCAGGTGTCACAGCTGTCCCGCGGCTGCGGAAGCGTCTTCCACTGATTGGTCTTGCTTGTGCTGCAAGGGCCGGGCCCTGCTGTCCGAGGATGGGACCGGCTTCTGGAGCCAGGGTGGGCGGAGACCCGGTCGGGGCCCCTGGGCCGGCAGGGGCCTCACTGAGCATCTGAGTCTGCAGTGGGTCCACTTTCCTGGGGTTCTAGGCAGGTGCCTGGCTGGAAAGGTGGGCCCCTCGGGTAAAATTGATAACGGGGATGAGCTGACCCGACTTTTAGGAGACTTGAGTCAGCTCAAAGACCCAGATCCCCTTGAGTGAGTGAGGGGCTGGGGCCCAATGAGGAAAGACCCCGCCCACTGCCAGAAATTTATGTCGTTCATCTTTCCGCCAGTCTCGCCCAAAGGGACCTATGGCTCTTTCCCAGCAAGACTGGGTGCTGGGGGACGAGAAACAGGCAATCTGGGGACTACTGGACACCGGCTCGGAGCTGACACTGCTTTCGGGAGACACCAGATGTCCCTGTGCCTTCCGGGAACGCAGTAAGGTCAACGCTTCCCTAGAGAAAGGGACAGTTTAAGGCAGGCGGTGAAGGAGGACCCCGCAGAGGAGGCGTGTTTCCGCTGCGACCTGGCTGCTTTCTTAGGGCCTGTTCCCGGCTTGAGAAAAGGAAGCTGGGAGCCAGCCCCGTCCCTCAATTCTTGGCACTCAGGATCGGGCTGGAAATTCCTTTCTAAACCTATCCCTGCTCTGGCCGGCATGGGCCATCCTAACTCCAGGATGTTTGCTCATTACAAAAAAATTTTTTTAAATGTTTACTGATTTTTGAGAGAGAGAGAAAGGGAGAGAGGGAAGGAGGGAGAGAATG
>PJEM01020705.1:0-12860 GCA_004023845.1 Helogale parvula
CAATGTGATGAACAGGAAAAATATGCAGCCAAGAATCCTCGATCCAGCAAGCCTGTCTTTCAAAATAGAAGGAGAGATAAAGGTTTTCCCAAATAAACAAAAATTGAGAGAATTCATGACCACCAAACCAGCCCTACAGGAAATCCTAAGAGGTACTCTAGGAGGGAAAGACTGTAAAGAATACAAGGTGCCAGAGACACCACTATAAACATGCATTCTAGGGAGAGCACAATGACTCTAAACACACATTTTTCGATAATAACATTGAATGGAAATGGACTGAATGCTCCAACCAAACGACACAGGGTAGCAGAATGGATAAAAAAACAAAACCCATCTATTTGCTGTCTACAGGAGAAGGATTTTCGACCGGAAGACACCTTCAGGTTGAAAGGGATGGAGAAATAACTATCAGGCGACTGGAAGCCAAGAGAAAAACGGAGTAGCCATACTAATATCAGACAAACTGGACTTTAAAGTAAAGGCAGTAACAAGAGATGAAGAAGGTCATTATATAATAATTACAGGATCTCTCCATCAGGAAGAGCTAACAATTGTAAATATTTATGCGCCAAATTTGGGAGCATTCAAATACATAAAACAATTAATCACAGAAAGAAACAATCTTATTGACAAAAATGTGCTAATTGCAGGGGACTTTAATACTCCACTGACAGCAAGGGATAGATCAACCAGGCAGAAAATCACTAAAGAAACAATGGACCTGAACGACACATTGGAACAGATAAAACTGATAGATATATTTAGAACTCTGCATCCTGAAGATAGGAAATTCACCTTCTTCTCGAGTGCACATGGCACGTTCTCCAAGATTGATCACATACTGGGGCATAAAGCAGCCCTCCATAAGAATAAACGAATAGAGATCATACCATGCACACTTTCAGATCACAATGTTATGAAACTTGAAATTAACCACAGGAAAAAGTCTGGAAAACCTCCAAAAATGTGGAGGTTAAAAACCACCCTTCTAAAGAATAATTGTGTTAATTAGGCAATTAGAGAAGAAATTAAAAAATATATGGAAACCAACGAAAACGAAAATACAACAGTACAAAAACTCTGAGATGCAGCAAAGGCAGTCCTAAGAGGAAAGTATATTGCAACTCAGGCCAATCTCAACAAACTGGAAAGAGCGCAAATTCAAAATCTAACAGAGCACCTACTAGAACTAGAAAGGAAGCAGCAAGAGCACCCCAAACCCAGCAGAAGAAAAGAAATCATAAAGATTAGGGCAGAAATAGACAATATAGAATCCAAAAGAACAGTGGAGCAGATTAATGAAACCAAGAGTTGGTTCTTTGAAAAAATAAACAAAATCGATAAACCTCTAGCCAGGCTCCTCAGATAAAAAAGATAGAGCACCCAGATAGACAAAATCATGAACAAAAAAGGATCTATTACAACCAATCCCTTAGAAATACAAGCAATCATCAG
This sequence comes from Helogale parvula, assembly GCA_004023845.1. NCBI lineage: Eukaryota > Metazoa > Chordata > Mammalia > Carnivora > Herpestidae > Helogale > Helogale parvula. Next base: position 1,459 of record PJEM01020705.1, read on the forward strand.
AGATTACTATGAAAAACTATATGCCAACAAACTGGACAACACAGAAGAAATGGAAAAATTCCTAAATACACATGCACTACCAAAATTCAAACGGGAAGAGATAGAAAGCATAAATAGACCAATAACCAGTGAAGAAATTGAAGCAGTTATCAAAAATCTCCCAACGAATAAGAGCCCAGGGCCAGACGGCTTCCCAGGGGAATTCTACCAAACATTTAAAGCAGAGCTCATACCCATTCTTCTCAAACTATTCCAAAAATTAGGAATAGAAGGAAAGCTTCCAAACGCATTCTACAAAGCCAACATCACCTTGATACCCAAACCAGACAGAGACCCAGACAAAAAAGAGAACTACAGACCAATATCCTTATGAGTACAGATGCAAAAATACCCAACAAGATACTAGCAAATCGAATTCAACAGCATATAAAAAGCATTATCCATCATGATCAAGTGGGATTCATTCCTGGATTACAGGGATGGTCCAATATCTGCAAATCCATCAATGTGATCCATCACATTAACAAAAGAAAGGATAAAAACCATATGATCCTGTCAATAGATGCAGAAAAAGCATTTGACAAAATACAGCACCCTTTCTTAATAAAAACCCTCGAGAAAGTCGGAATAGAAGGAGCTTACCTAAACATTATAAGAGCAGTTTATGAAAAACCCACATCTAATATCATCCTCAATGGGGAAAAACTGAGAGCTTTCCCCCTGAGATCAGGAACACGACAGGGGTGCCCACTCTCACCACTGTTGTTTAACATAGTGCTGGAAGTCCTAGCGCCAGCAATCAGACAACAAAAAGAAATAAAAGGCATCAGAATTGGCAAGGAAGAAGTTAAAGTTTCACTTTTTGCAGATGACACAATACTCTACATGGAAAACCCAATTGACTCCATCAGAAGCCTCCTAGAACTGATCAATAAATTCAGTAAAGTTGCAGGATACAAAATCAATGTAAAGAAATCAGTTGCATTCCTATACACGAAAAATGAAGCAGCCGAAATCAAGAAACTGATCCCATTCACAATTGCACGAAAAACCATCAAATACCTAGGAGTGAACCTAACCAAGGATGTAAAAGACCAATATGATGAACAGTATAGAAAACTTATGAAAGAGATTGAAGAAGACACCAAGAAATGGAAAAACATTCCCTGATCATGGATCGGAGGAATGAACATTGTCTAAGCCCCAAGCCTGGTCCCGGCGCTCTCGTCCTAAACGTGCAGCCCCGGACCTCGTTCGCTCGCCATAGTTGGTTCCTGCAGGAGTCTTAACCCTCGGGACCTGGAACACAAGTCCGCCTGTCCTTCAGCCTCCACCCCGGGGCTGCGGAGGCCCTCGCTGTTCCCAGCGCCCGGGGCTGGGGCTGCATTTGCCTTAACCCGCGGCCCTTGGCCTATCATCCGCCAGGTCCCAGCGAGCCCATCCCGGTTTGGAGCGCGCCTCTGGTCAGGGTGGACGCAACGGAGGCGAGCTCCTGGCCGGCTTGGAGTGCACCTCCATCCACCCCAAAGGTTATTTTTGGAAACTTGAATAACATTTTCACACAAAACGTCCAATAATTTAGCAGGCAGACAAAAATTTACTTTGCCTTTTTAAAATTTGAGAAACATTTTTCAAAAATTAACTATAGTAGTCCAAGCTGATCTAAGCCTTCAGCTAATAGTTTTATAGAGCATTTATTGTAATACCATATAAACAAACATACTGTTGACATTTTTAAAAAGGTGCCCAGTTCCTTTACCGTTTTCCTCTTGATTGATCTTGGAAGAGGTGACAAAAACCCAAAGAACAAAACACATATACAAATTTATAACATGGGATATCTATTATATACACATGTATAGATATAGTCCATCATCATTATTAAGATTTTTCACCCCGAAATTGTTAATACTAGGTTTGAATTACAAGATGAAGTTGCCAGATCAATTTCATAGTTGCTTTTGGGTTTAAATTCCTCGTCGCCTGGCAACTATTTGCTCATCTTGGATTTAGTAATTTTAATTTACAAAAGTGCCATATGAAAAATATTCAGCTGGGAGTTTTTGTGATGATGTGCTGTCAATGTTAAATTTTTGTCTTTAACTCTTCTCATCATCTAGGGTAATAATTTTTGGAAGCAAGAGGAAAAACTCATCTGTTTTTGTTTTTTTAATGCCATGCCTTTATGAGGAGTACAAATTGATACGTCTTAAAATAAGAACTTAATAAGGAGGCGAATCCCTTGTCTGCTCTACAAATAGTGTATTGTTTAGATTTAAAGTCAGGTTATGGTTTTCTCCTTTAAGTGTAGAATATCATGATAACATGTACTCAATAAATATCCTAAGTAAAGGATAAAATTCTAAAGTATTCCCATCCGTTTTCTTTTTGGCTCGATGTCGAGTACTGCAGAAATATTACTACAGATGCTTAGGATGGGCCGAAGTTGCCTCCACCTTCCTTCGCTTTTACCTTTTTTGAATTCATGTAATGCTCAAGTCAGGTTGCAGTCTCTGTTCTTTTAACCAACCTTAGGAATGTGAAATCTTCCTGACTCTCTCGCTTGAGGGTTGGAATTATGATTTATTTTCTGTGAATGCCCACAGCTGGGCAGCACAGTAGGCCCTAATGGTTAACTGCTGGGTGAAAGAATGAGCAAAAGAACCTCACATACTGTGCACAGGATTTTTCTGCATCTAGATTTTGTCTGGTTCTTATCACTGGTGGTTTCTTGATCATTTCATCTGTTTGAATTTCATACATGGATACACAGAAAGTTTAGGATCCAAGCCAACTCTGATTTGGGGAAAATTTTAACCTTTTAAAATTTACTAAATTTAGAAGGCCGGGGGTCAGAATGAGATCAACTGGAAGGCCCTAACCATAATAGAAGTGTATTCTTTTCTGTTCAGAGAAAGAAGACCTGGAGATTCTTGAAATTTATTCGTGAAGTTTAACGTTTGGTCAGGTCTTAGAGAAGGTCAAAGCACAGTGCAGATTAAACTCCATACATTTGCTACCATCCATTTGTTCTGTTTATGTTAGGGAATGACAGAAACCCAAGCTTCAGGTCTTTTTTTGCATCATTTCACTCTCAGCTGGAGATTGAAAGTTGTTGGAGTCAGGTAGTAAGGAATACAACACTGTACACTAATTCATAGTAATTAACTAGTCAAACCAGGGGGCCAGCTGGTCTTTATTTAATGTAGACGGATTTCCCATAGCCTAATAATAGGTCATACATCAAGTACCCTTTCTCGTTAATATAGCTTCAAGTAATAGTTACATCGGGATGTTTTATTAGTATCTAGAATGCCAAAAAAAATTCATGATTCTTAACTAAAATACCAAATTATACAAAAAAGCCATCTCTATTTTATGAAATCAACTTGCAAAAGGCCAACATAAGAAATGTTCCTATATTTTCAGAAAGGTAATATCCTTATGCTAAAGGAAGGCTAGTTAACCAGTGCCTGTGAGAAATTGTAATAGCACCAGGAAAAGATGTAAAGAATAGTGACTTGGGGGCACTTGGGTGGCCCAGTCAGTTAAGCCTGTGACGTCGACTGAGGCCATGATCTCACAATTCATGGGTTCGAGCCCCACATCAGGCTTTGCCAGCAGCTCAGTTTGGAGCCTGCTTCAGATTCTATGTCTCCCGCTCTCTCTCTCTCTGCCCTTCCCCTGCTTGCTCTCTCTCTATCAAAGATAAATAACCATTTAAGTAAATTTTTAAAAAGCTTAATTAAAAAGATAATTAGCAATATTGCTAACTAGATGATAAAAATGAATGAAAACTAACATTTTTATTAGCATCTGTATTCACACATTTAGATGCCTTTTTCTTCACTAGCTCTTAATTTGGGCTGTGGCTAGTGGTCACCAACTTTTGAAAAATGAGAGCTGTATGTTCTTTCTCCCCAGGAAAAAAATGTGTTTGCATATATTTTACAATTTTTGCATTATTTCCGTGAGTTTATGGGCTTCCCTAAAGCACATCTGTGAATCCTGTAAGGATCCTGATACTTCATGTTAAAGTCCTGCTAATAGTTATATTCTCTGCGTTTATTCTTAGATACTAAAATTATTTTTAGAAAATTTTGTACCCTTGCCAGAGTCTCTCAGCTGGAGGACTAAATCTTTATGAATGAAAGGATCATCTCTAGGAAATTTGTTAGTTTATGATCATTGTTAATTTGTGGATTTTGTTTTTCAAAAGATGTCAGATATTAAGACAAAACCCACAGAAATGCTGTCAAGTGAAACAAAAATATTCAGAATTCACTTTATTTTGGCAAGATACATTTAATGAACACACTTCAGATAAAGTGTGAGGGGAAAATGTGAAAAGTATTAAGAGAATTCTCTAGATCTTTACAAAAAATTATCCCAACATGTTTATTTAGTAGTGACTGAATACTGCTCATTTTGAGGAGGGTTTTAAAAATAGAATCATTTCCTCTAAGGGCTTGTATATGTGATCTCACCTTACACCATCCGCTCACCCCACCCTATTTGTGGTCTTTGTATATACTCTGAATGCAGATAGTACAGTGACAGGTGCTGGGAAATGAGACTTTCTGCATCTGGGTTCTCTTCAAGTTTATTAGGCATAGATTTATGGAGCATCTATAAGTCCCTGAGTCAAGCACAAGATAAAATAATACATCAAGAGGTTATTTATCTAAACCTTGTATATTAAATTTCAGTTTCTGGGTTTAAATGTTTTTCCCCCCAATTTTTTAAAGTTTATTTCTTTTGAGAGAGAGTATGTGAGCAGAGGAGGGGCAGAGAGAGAAGGAGAGAATCCTAAGCTAGCAGCACAGAGCCTGATGTGGGTCTTGAACTCCCGAACTGTGAGATCATGACCTACTCTGAAACCAAGGGTTGGACGCTTAGCTCATTGAACCCCCCAGGCACCCCTCTGGGTTTAAATATCTTAAGGTGAGAACTACTTTTCAGAAGGGCGTGGTTATATCCTTTTGTATGGGTCAGGAAAAAACACTTAGTTGAAATTTTAGATAGCTGTGTAGCCCTAGCTATGCCATATTGATTATATCTGTGCAGAATATAGGATACTTTGACAGACCACTTAGGGTTGGAAGGGAAATGTTTGCAATGCACTAAATCATTTTAGCTTTATTTTTTTCAAGTTCGAACCTCTCCAGTAGTCCTTCAGTAAAACGTTAATATTAAAATGGTGTATTAGGGGCCCCTGGGTGGCTCAGTCTGTTGAGTGTCTGACTCTTGATCTCAGCTCAGGTCATCATCTCGCAGTTCGTGGGATCAAGCCCCACGGCAGGCTCTCTGCTGACAGCGTGGAGCTTGTATGGAATTCTCCCTCCCTCTCTGCCCCTATCCCACTCACTCTCAAAAGTAAAGTTAAAAAAAAAAATGAAGTACTATATTTACTGTGAGGTATAGTATACTCTCAAATATTAATCCATAAACTCCAGAGTCATGTTAGACATGAAATTATCTATTTCAGCTGCTGCTTTAATTAGAGTTTCTTTACCTAGACATTAATAATTTATTTCTTTGCTTTACTATCTTTTACATATTTATAACATTAAAGTTTCCTTAGAGTGCAGCTTTTGTCCTATCTTCCATACTCAGGCTTTCAGTAGTGTTGTGCTACCTCCAAAATAAAGTCCAGGTTTTATAATCTGGTTCTTACCACCATCTACGTTTGACTTCACTCATTTTTCATGCATTGTTTGGTCCGGCCAACAGCTGCTATGAAGTAGTCTTAGTATTTGTCCTGTATTTACTTAGCCCTTTCCTTTTATCGACAGTACTTGACTCTCAGTGGTTCAATGTAGGATTTTTTAACTTTACAAAGTTTTCAATTTCAATTTATGAACTTGAAATATATTCAGTAAAAATGATACTTTTTAAAAAAGTTTTATTTACTTAATCTCTACATCTCATGTGGGGCTCGGACTCACAGCCCCAAGATCAAGAGTCACGTGCTCCTTGACTGAGCCAGCCAGGCACACCAGTAGAAACTATACTTTGAAGTTTGAATTTTGTTCTTCGCACAGGCTGGAGATACGGGGGACAGTAGGTGCTGGGTGGCAGCAGAGACCTGCACCTCCCAGTTAGCCCTGCAGTCACAAGGGTCAGCAACTGATATACTTAAAAATATTCTGTGTCCATACAGTCATTGTTTTTCACTTTCATACAGTATTTAATAAATTATATGAGATATTCAATACCTTATTATAGACTTTGTGTTAGATGATTTTGCCCTATTGTAGGCTAATGTAAGTGTTCTGGGCACATTTAAGTGAGGTTAGGCAAAGATAAGATATTCAATAGTTCCTAACCTATTAGATATATTTTCAACTTACTGGGATATTGGGTTTCTTGGGACCTAACCCCATCATAAGTTGAGGTAGGTCTATATAAAATAGTTGGAGTTTAATTTTGTTGTTGTTGCAGTCTGATAATATAGAATTAAAAGGGCTACGATTGACATAATTTAAAAACTGGAAATTTCTTGAAGTTCAGCATTTTTTCTCTTTAGGTGATTTGTATATATTATCTAGAATAATTTTTCCCTAGCTTTTTGGATGACTGCTTAAGTTTTATCTTTGAGGATTTGTTTTAAATGTTTTCTTCTAAGTGGGTCCTATTGTTAATATTTATCAGAGCACCTTGATTATTTCAGTCTTAGCACTTTCAATATTAATTTACTAACTTGTTAATCTCTCCAACTAGATTTTAAACTGAGAGCAGAGACTCTGGCTATTTGACTTTCATTTTATTTCCATTGCTTTGTACAGAGACTAGGTGCTCAATTGATATTTATTAAAGATATAAATAAAGGAAAATATGGTACTTGTTTGGAATCTTATATATTCCTGGCCCTTTACCTGTCTGCTAACGACTGTGCCTCGCATATACACTAGGGGCTCAATAAATATTTGTTTAATAAATAAAACCAAAGTTATCTTTCTGAATAAGGATATATGAGCTCAAATACAATCAACAATGCTCTGTTAGATAGGATCATTAAAGTTTTATTCATGCTTTTGTAAAAGATGAAATGAAGGCCCCAAAAGGTAAGTAATGTGTTGAAGTTCATGTAGGTTTGTTGTGTCTTTTTTCTCCGTCTATGGATTCTTTTGTGTGTTAAAATTTTAAACTACAAAGTCTATTTTTTTCTTGCACTTTATTTCTAGTCTGACTATTGCTACTACCTTGTTTGGAAAGAATGTAAACTCTACCTAATTCTCAATTTCTTCACGTGTAAAAATAAACAGATTAGATGACATCTAAACTGCTATTATGAAGTGACATGATTTTGTGCATGTGTGCCTTCCTGGCGACTAAGGAATATTACTTTTAAAGGAACCTGTAGTTCATTAAGTTGAAGAAATTATTATTTTGCTTGTTCATTAATCATGCTTAATAGGAAAACACTTTTTATTCTTTTTTCCAAACAAATACACATTTGTAAGTATATGTGTATGGAGTGTGTATTTCAGTTTACAGAGGGAAACACAAATGGGTGAATGCATTACACATCATATCTAGAATAGAAAAGGAAAAAAGTATGACCTTTGAAATGGTTTTCCTATTTTCTAATCACTAGAAATGCTGAAGTTTGAACTGCTGTTGTGTGAATCTTTTTTGCTGTTACATACGTTCAAACAGTATTTCCATGTTTTAGTTGAAAAGTGCAGAGTGGCTGACAGAAGACCAAGTTGTAGCCTGCCAATAACGTCTAGTAATACTGTAGATGTTGATAAAATAATCAAATACTATATAGATGATTCCTTCAAAGAGACTAATAGGAATTGGCAAACATTTCAGAGTGACATTGGAGAGGAGTGGTAGATCTGGCATAGGACTTTTTGTAGGGAGTGTGGCCCTGTATGTGTGCTGTTCAGAAATTATGAAAAGTTATTCTGGAAAGTTTAATGAAAATACTGTTGAGCAAAAACAGGAGGTCTTACTGTGTGGACTGTGCTGAGGGGGGTAGAATAGCGTTACGATAGAACGAGCTTATAGTACAGAAGCAAGATCGTAGTAGGAAAGGTAAGCATGTCCGGAGCTTAATTCTGGGACTCGTGGTAGAACAATCATGAAATTGAACCCATAGGAAGTAAGAATTGCAGAATAAGTTGCAATTTGAATTCTAAAAACAGCCTTCAGCTAGAGCCAGAGTTAGGACTGAGGAAAAAGTTGATTTTAAATAATGTATCAGTGTTTTTTCTCTTAAACAGTCTTTCAATTTGGTAAGCCATTTATCAAGCACTTACTATGTACAAGGTATCTTAACAGAAGACACTTGGTACTTAAGTATTTTTTCTAGTTTCTTACGCTTTTCTTACTTTGTTTAACTCACATTAAGTGACAGTGTTTAATAAAATAATTTATTTTATTAGAAATTGCATCTCTCTGCTCTCTCATTAATCCCCTTCTTATTACTCTAACCATTGTCATCTTTTGGTGCTTACTCCGAACTGTAGATGCAGCCCTGACCTTCGGCTTAAGGCAATGCTGTTAAAACGGTGGTGATCCTCACTGACTAGTCGGCAGTTCCAGGGGGAGGAAAATGCACTGAGACATTTTTTTTCCGTATAACACATACTTTGGAAGTTTTATGCACATACTTCACATATTTTGCAATTTTTATAGGTAAATTAAAATCTTAGTTTTTAATAGTGTTACGTTAGTGTGCATTAGATGCGTGTGTAATGACATGAACTGTGTTGGTCAGTTTATCACAGCCAGCAGGAAGCCAAGAGTGTTTATTTTCCCGGATGTACTTTCCTATGAATGCTTTCTAGATTTGCATTTTATGGTTTACACTCTTATCCCCAGTTCACAAAATGAGTCATTGAAAAGTGATCAGAATCGTGTCATGACGTGAAGGCAGAATTAGAATCTCTGTGCTGTGGAAGAGATTCTGTGAGTAGGAGGTTTTAAAACTTCAGCTGAACCCTATGAGCAAGGACGGGGATGAAATCTGAACTTGTGACCCGTAGTCCGTTCACCACTGGTTACAAGCACGTGGCCTGTCAGATATTTGCATGTCACCAGCAAAGGCTTCACCTCATTTTTGAAGCACGTTGGTTTCTCTGGTAAATAAATTTGGGTAATTTTATTTTTCCTGAACCAAGGGTAAAATAATACATCCCAGTTTAAAATGTATCCTGCAAGATGAAGAGTTTCGAATTACAGAAGTGTTGTTATGCCCAGATTTTAATATCGCCCCCAAAAACCAGAGACCGCCAGTGAGACCAAAGCATGCATGCAAAAGCACAGGGCTTTATTACGAATTTAGGCCTGGCCAGCCTAAACTCGGGCTCACAGACTCCACCAACACACTAGATCCACGTGGAGCGAGCCCTGAACATGGCGGGGCAGGGCCTTTTATGAGTTGGGGAAGGGGGAGTTACAGGAAATTGTGACACAGGTACAGGGGTCCAATCAATATAGCATCACATCATTGACAGTAGCTTTAACCAATTACAGAGTGGACCCAGAACCCTCAGGTAGGGCATGACTAGGACCCTCAGGTAGGGCGTGACTAGTCTTAACCTCCATCTTTAGGCCCGCCCCCAGAAATGTTAATGGTGTTAGCTGGCCTTCAAGGTCAGAGGGGAAACCCGAATCAGATCTGCATCCTTACAGTATCATACAGAGTTGCATTCCTTACCATAAAACCAAGTTTCTGTCCCAGCACCTGGCACAGCCCACTCGGTGTTTGGTGGCAGGAAGCCACCTCACTTCAGATCATCCCCAGAGTCCCTCCCTTAGGAGGGCCCCGCCTTAGAGCTGTCACTTAGACACTAACCCATGTTTTAACAGCTCATCTTTTTTTTTTTTTTAATTTTTGAGAGAGAGAGAGACAGAGCACGAGCATGAGAGGGGTTGAGAGAGAGAAGGAGACACAATGTGAAGCAGGCCCCAGGCTCTGTTGGCACAGAGCCAGATTCAGGGCCCGAACTCAATATCATGACCTGAGCTGAAGTCAGAGGCTTAACTGACCACCCAGGCGCCCCTAACATCTCTTGCCGCAACGATAATGGCCATTTTAAAATTTGTCCTCAGCATTATAAGAACAGGAGTCTGAACCTAGCAGACGCCATGACAGGCTTTAAGTTTCCCCTCTAAACTAGGTCTAAAGGTCAGTCTCTCCAGAGGCGGGCACACATTGCCCAAGGCAAGAGAGACCACCCTTGTAATACCCTTAACATTCCTAAGGGCAGGCCTAGATCAGTTATTGCCTAAGGCTAGTTACACCCTCGTGGGGGTCCTGGGTCTTAGGGCCTACTCTGTGATTGGTTAACACTCTAAATGTTGTAATTGGATAAACCTGTCAATAATATTGTGTAATAATAATTGGATCACTGTACCTATGTCACAATTTCCTGTAATTCCCCCTTCCTAAACTCATAAAAGTCCTACCCCACCTTTGTTCGGGGCTCGCTCGCTGGCTAGCTCGCTCTCAGCATGGATCCACCACGCCGGTAAAGTCTGTGAGCCCTAGTTTAGGCCCCGGGGAGCCTAAACCCGTAATAAAGCCCTTTGCTTTTGCATGCGTGCTTCCGTCTCCCTGGCGGTCTCTGGTTTTTGGGGGCGATATTAAAATCTGGGCATAACAGCATCATGCTGTCAGATATAATCCTCGGGAATAATGCACACTAGCCTCTGACAACCATAAAGCAACACTTACATGTGGGTCTGAACTTAAAGACTCAGTTCAAATATCAAATCTGTACGAAAAAGTAATAATTTTAAAAAAGGCATCGTTGCTGAGTAGCTGGTAAAATTAGTCTCAACATTTAATAAATATAATCAGATTACAAAACAAGCTATGGGAAAAGTTCCCTTAGAAAGAATATTGCATAATTCAGTGACAGACGGCGTGGAAGAACAATTACTGCCGTGTTCTAGAGGATATTTTGCAGACAGAACCACTGACGTGCAGTGTCTGAATCATTTGACATTATGTGTATTACAGAGAGGAGTGAGAAGTCCTTAGGAACTTCTTGTTCTATTCATCCATGAAAGCCCATCAATCTAGAAAACAAAATTACACTGGGAAGTGCTTTGGTGAGGACTAGACCAGGATGTATCATGTAAGGAATGTATGCTAGCTCTGTGGGTGGCAGTAAAGGAGGTTGTTAGGTAAGTAAAAGAGTCCTTTAAAAAGCCAATCGACTCATTCCTTAAGGGAGTATAACCAATAACAAACCATCAAAATGTTAATGAAGTGTTGGAAGGAATAGAAAATGCAGTCAGATTTGATCACTTGAGACTATACTATTTGTATAATGCTGTATGAAAAACTGAGCAGGAAGTTGCAAAACTCTTTTCCTCTGATACTTCCTGCTTGGAGGAAGGATATTTTGCATGAGGTTTTGAGATAACAGAAACTCGGG
>PJEM01020706.1:0-12872 GCA_004023845.1 Helogale parvula
CCTGCTTGCCAACTTCTCCTTCCTAGAGATCTGGTATGTCACCTCCACTGTCCCCAACATGTTGGCCAACTTCCTCTCTGACACGAAGGTCATCTCCTTCTCTGGGTGCTTTCTCCAGTTCTACTTTTTCTTCTCCTTGGGTTCCACAGAATGCTTTTTCTTGGCCATTATGGCATTTGATCGGTACCTTGCCATCTGCTGGCCTCTACGCTATCCAACCATTATGACTGGACGTCTCTGCACCAATCTTGTGCTCAGCTGCTGGGTACTTGGTTTCCTCTGGTTCTTGATTCCCATCATCATCATCTCCCAAATGTCCTTCTGTGGCTCCAGGATTATCGACCACTTCCTCTGTGACCCAGGTCCTCTTCTAACACTCACTTGCAAAAAAGCTCCTATAGTAGAGATTATCTTCTCCACTTTAAGTCCTCTGCCTCTCATCATTCCATTTCTCTTTATCATGGGATCCTATGCTCTGGTCCTACGAGCAGTGTTGAAAGTCCCTTCAGCAGATGGACGGAGAAAAGCTTTCTCCACCTGTGGGTCTCATCTGGCCGTGGTTTCACTGTTCTATGGCTCAGTACTGGTCATGTATGGGAGCCCAACATCTGAACATGAAGCTGGAACGCAGAAGATTGTGACTCTGTTTTATTCTGTCGTAACCCCACTCCTTAATCCTGTAATATACAGTCTTAGGAACAAAGATATGAAAAATACCCTACAGAAACTTCTGCAAATATAAAAAGTGTCTGTCAAAAAGGCTCTTGGGAAATTACAGCCCAGTATTATATTTAACTTACTTACAAACATTTACAAAAATTGTATTTAACTTATTCTCAGGCAAAAAAAAAAGCCCTAATTTTTTAAAAAGAATTATTTGAGTATAGTTGACAAACAATATTACGTTAGCTTCAGGCATACAACTTAGCAGTCTGACAAGCTTATACACTATGTGATGTTCTCCACAAATATAGCTGCCATCTGTCTCATCAAATCCCTATTACTGTATCATTGATTGTACTCCTTATGCTCTGCTTTTTATTCCTGTGATTTACTCATCCATTACTGCAAGCCTGTATCTTTCTCTCCTCTTCACCCAGTTTTCCCAACTGCTATTCCCCTTCCCCCTGCAACCATCAGTTTGTTCTCTACTGTATTTACAGGTTTGATTCTGATTTATGGTTGTTCTTTCATTTTTAAAATATCATTTTTGAGTGGAAGTATGTGGTATTTATCTTTCTCTGTCTGACTTATTTCACTTAGCAAAATAACCTCTAGGTCCATCCATGTTGAGTCAAATGACAAGATCTCATCCTTTTGTGGCTGTATAATATTCCATTGTGAATATTTTCCTGATCCTCTCATCTGTTGATGGACACTTAGGTTACTCCCATGTCTTAGCTGTTATAAATAATGGTGCAATAAACATGGATGCATAGATCAAGTCAGTGTTTTTGCTTTTCCTGGTTAAATACCCAGTACTGGAATTACTGGATCATAGGATACTTCTATTTTTAATTTTCTGAGGAACCTCCATATTGTTGCCCACAGTGGCTGCAGCAAGTTACATTCCCACTAACAGTGCACAAGGGTTTTCCTTCGTCCCTTTCCTCACCAAAACTTGTTTTTCTTGTGCTTTTTATTTTAGCCATTCTGACAGGTGTGAGGTGATATATCTCATTGTGGTTTTGATTTACATTCCCCTGGTGATTAGTGATGTTGAACATTAAAAAAAAACCTAGTTTATTCCAGTAATTGTTCATCCTAGTATTAACCAAAATCCTCAAGCACTTGTAGGCATGTGTCCATTGTTTACTGGTTCCCTTGGTTCTTGATCATTTATCCTGTTTCTTAGCATACAGTGTTTTTAACTGAATGCTGAACATTATGTTTCAAAGATTGTGAAGACAATGGGTAGAGTAAATCCACAAAAGTTAAGTTTTCTTGTAGAGGTAGAGAGAATAGAGGCAGATCACCCTGATCTCATTTAAGGACTATATTTAAGTATAAAATTAGCTTAGGCCAGTTTTGCCTTTATTCTGGAATGTGACTCTTACTCCATGAATACAGCCTTTCTGAGTCTCATCTGCAAGCCTGGACTGTTTTTCAGGGCCCCTCCACTGTAGTGGGCCCAGGTTTCCTATTTTTGCACTCCTTAAACCCCATCGTCCTGAAACTTCTGCTCAGCTGTTTAGATGCCCAGTTTTATTTTTTGCTAGATTTCTTAAAATTCCAGTTGTGCATTAATGGCCTGGAATTTTTTTTTAAATGTCTTGAAGATATGCTGCCTCATTTCTCTGTAGTCCTCCTCTCTCCAGGATTTGTTTCTCAAACTCCAGTTTGGTTAGCAGCCACAAACACCAAATCCTTTTTCTCCTCAGTTCAGTGAAACGACTACTTTCTGTTGAGACTTTATTCTTCCTTCCCCCCATTCTTTCCCAAATCCGTCCATATCCCCATAGTCTCCATTCAGTGAATTATCAAACATACTCAGGAAAACACACCCAAGGTGAGTGTGGAACGCATTTCCTTGTCCTTCCCTTCTTGGAACTGTAGCCCCTGAAGTCTTGCCTGTGTTGACTGCTTGCTTTCCAGTTCTTTCAAATGATCATGTTAGAAACTGTGCCCAAATTTTATGTTTACTTTTGGTGGCAAGATTAGTCTAATACAAGCTACCATAATCAGAAATTCTTTTCTATTGCTTCTATTACACATAAACGCCACACTGTCTCACTTCCTTCACTTTCCAAAAATAATCTTGTAGCAAAACTATGCAAAACCTCAGAGACAAATCAGAGACAAGTGGATACTGGAGTTGGCATAAACATAAGTTTGGGATACAGACTTTTTCTTTTCATTGCAAGCAGCTCCAGATTCCTAAGGGGAAGCAGGTGGAGGAGGGAGATCCCTGCTTACAGTAAAATGAGAGGTATAACCAGAGCAGATTTAGGCTTTATTTTTTTTTCTGTATAGAAGGTGCCCAGCAATTGTACATCAGTTCAAGTCTTTACTCAGGAGTTTTATTAGTCACTTGCACTAGTTCTCCTTGAACACCCCTTAGGTCCTAAGTAAAAGGCAATATTAATTAAAATGACTGATGGGAATCAGGAGTGATGTGCTGAGGATAAAAACTTGAATGGTAAAAAGCAAAAATTTCCTATCGACCACCTTTTCATTAACCCAAGTTGCTTTTTTGTTACCAACTAATCCTGCATTTCTATCTTTAAGGCTTTTCAATTATTTGCCCATCAATAATTTAGGAGAATTCAATTATTTGCCAAACGATGTTTCCTTAATATACATAAAGCTCTATGAACAGTAAGAGAATAGAACAATATCCCAATAGAAAAACAAGCGAACGGATATAGACAACATACAGAAAAGATCCTTAAACATATGGTAAGAGCACAAATTCATTCATAAAAATAAAAAGGCAGAATAAGCCTATTTCATCTTTAACCCAACAGAGTGACAAAGACCAAGCAGTTTGATAACCACTGTATGGTTGAGGATAGTGACTTCTCTAACACTTCCAGTAAAAGTATAAATTTCACAAATTCTATACAGACAACTTTGATCCAGATTTAGAAGACATACACCCAGGAACCTAGCAACCCAAATTCTAAGATACTCAATCTACAGATATTCTCACATATGTGGGAAATGACAGAAGTATAAGAATATTCATCGCATTATTGCTATAATAGCATATTATTTTGCAAAATGTTGAGAAAAATGTCAGTCCCCATTAATAGAAGGCTGGTTAAATGGTTCAGTCATACAATGGAATACTATCTTCAATCTTATATGTAATGTTATATAGTATCTCCAAGATATATTGTATTTTGGGACTTATTATTATTGAAGTACAGTTGACATCCAAGATATATTGTTAAGTGAAGAGAGCGAGATGAGTAGCTGAGAGTAATTACCTTTCATGTAAATGTATGGACCATTTCCTGAAGGAGATCTAGAGACTGACAACAGTGCTTGCTTCAGGTGAGAAGCCCTCGGTGTCTGAGGAACAAGAGACTAAAGGTGGTATTTTCTTCATATCCCCTTTTGATCTCTTTACATTCTTTGCTGTATGTCTACATTATTTATTTAAAAATAAATAATAATATAACTGTTTTTAAACAAAGAATAACTTCCTAGATTTTTTTAAGTTTATTTCATTTATTTACTTGAGGTAGGAAGGGGGCAGTAGAGATGGGGAAAGAGAGAGAGAATCCCAATCAGGCTCCACACTGTCAAACTCACAAACTGTGACCTGAGCCAAAATCGAGTCAGAGGTCACCCAGGCACCTCAAGAGCAATTTTTGATAACTAGATCTAGAATATCATTCCCACCCCACCCCCAACAATTCTAGGATTCCTTAGGAGCCTATTCATTTATAGAAAATTTGAAGTAGGGCCCAACGAACATCTTAACATTTTTTCACTCAGACTTTTTGGTACTTCAGAGAAAATATGAGACATGTCTTTTTCCTCTTAGGGTTTCTACAAATATACTGTGACAAACTGTAACTACCTTATAACATTTATATTTAGGCATCTTTTCTCTCATTGTTCAACTATATATTCTTAATTTTGTTGTTGAGCACCCACAACCCAAGACCTGGAGCCTGGAAATAAATTTGATCCAAAAGTACATAAGAGACATTTTCTTCCTTCATAGGACTCACAGTCTCATGATAGAGAGCTATAATAAATTTTCAAGTATTTTCTTTTTTATTAATTGGTACACATGCAATGAGAGGGGAAGAACCAAATACTACAAAAGATCATGAGAAGCAGCATGTGTGTAAGCATGGATATGTGTCGTGTGAAAGAAGTTTTAAGCATAGCTAGTCATAGGCCATTGTCTTTTTGTAAGTATACCTCAGGCTAAAAAATAAATGTGCTTCTAATAAAAAGCATCTGTGCTGGTAAAGAATAAGATAAACTGTCACTATTTATAGATGACATGCACATGTCATAAAAAGCCCTACAAATTCTACCAAAAAACTATTAGAATATATTAAATCAGTAAATTTTCAGGACACATTTCTGAGAAATCAATTGTGTTCTATACAATAAGTATAGAAAGAGAAATTAAGAAAACAATTCCAATTATTACAGCTGCACCAAAAAGAGTAAGATACGTAGGAGTAAACATCATTAAGGAGGTAAAAGACCTGTACTCTTAAAATTATAAAACATTCGTGAAAGAAATTGAAGATGACACAAACAGAAAGATATTCCATGCTCATGTTTTGGAAGAAGTAGTACTATTAAAATGTCCATACTACACAAAGCAATCTATGGATTCAATCCCTATCAAAATACCAAAAACATTTTTCACAGAACTAGAACAAATGATTCCAAAGTTTGTATGGGACCACAAAAGACTCCAAATAGCTAAAGCAATCCTAGGAAAGAATAACAAAGCTGCAGGTATCATAATTCTAGATTTTGAAATATACCACAAAGCTGTAGTAATCAAAACAGTACGGTACTGGCACAAAAATAGACAGAGTAGAGAAAAGGTAACCCTTGTGCACTGTTGGTGGCAATGTAAATTGGTATGACTACTGTGGAAAACAGTATGGAGTTTCCTCAAAAAAATTAATAATAGAAACACCACATAATCTAATAATTCCAGTACTGGGTACTTACCCCCCAAAAAATACTAATTTAAAAGAAATATGCATGCCTAATGTTAATTGCAGCATTATTTACAATAGCCAAGATATGGAAGCAACCTAAGAGTCCTCTGATAAATGAATAGATCAAGAAGACATGGTATATACATACAATGGAATATTACCCATAAAAAAGATGAGATATTGCCATTTGTGACAATGGATGGAGCTAAAGGGTATTATACTATGTGAAATAAGTCAGACAAAGAAAGGCAAGCACATGGGGCGCCTGGGTGGCTCAGTGAGTTAAGCATCTGGCTTCGACTCAAGTCATGATCTCACAGTTTGCGGGTTCAAGCCCTGCATTAGGCTCTGTGCTGACAGCTCAGAGCCTGGAGCCTGCTTTGGATTCTGTGTCTCCCTCTCTCTCTGATCCTCCCCTGCTCACACTGTCTTTCTCTCTCTCTCTCAAAAATAAATTTTAAAAAACATTTAAAGAAAAGATGTGGTTTATATATACAATGGAATACTACATGGCCACGAGAAAGAATGAAATCTGGCCATTTGTGGCAACGTGGATAGACCTTGAGGGTTTTATGCTAAGTAAAATAAGTTAGGCAGAGAAGGACAGATACCATATGTTTTCACTCATAAATGGAGCAGGAGAAACTTATCAGAGGACCATGGGTGAGGGGAAGGGGGAAAAATAGTTGGGGAAAGGGAGGGAGGCAAACCATGAGAGACTCTTAAATACTGAGAACAAACTGAGGGTGGGGGGGGAGAAAGGGGGTGATGGGCATGGAGGAGGGCACTTGTTAGGATAAGCACTGGGTGTTATATGGAAACCAACTTGACAATAAACTATAAAAGAAAAAAATAATAAAATGATTTGAATTTAAAAAATATAGTACATGTCTAATATTCAAAGAAATGAGCTCAGTAAGCTCTTACAGCTAATAAGTGAAAACACTTAGACTAGGACCAAGATTTTCTGT
Organism: Helogale parvula; assembly: GCA_004023845.1. Taxonomy (NCBI): domain Eukaryota; kingdom Metazoa; phylum Chordata; class Mammalia; order Carnivora; family Herpestidae; genus Helogale; species Helogale parvula. The sequence continues at coordinate 6,620 of PJEM01020706.1, forward strand.
GCCCTAGTTTTCTCTTATCCCACCATCTTCTCTTTAGGTCCAACTCTGCCCCACCCATAAAAAAAATAATAACCCTCTTTTATGCCAGGTCACTTCTTTGCATATGATTCCTTTACCACTTCCCTCGCTCGCTCTCTCTCAAAAGATGTTTATATCCAATCCTGCTTTTCCAGATACAACATGACCTATAATTCAGATCCAAGTGTGAATTATCCCTGCAAATATTCTTAACCTCTCTTCAAACCATGATCAATTAATTCCTGATCCCACTGAAATCCCTCCTAAGCTCAGAAGCTGTCTCAAACACACCCATCCTTAACCCATACTCTAATATTCTATCGTCTACTCAGTGGTTCTCAAACTTTAGCATGGAAAGTTTGTTAAAACAGATTGATGGGCCCACACTGAGTTTCTAAGTGGGGAAGGAGTCTGCTGAGAACTTGCATTTTAACAATTTTTCAAGTGTTGATACCACTGGGCCAGGGACTGCATTCTGGAGAACTTGTTCTGCCCTTATACAGCCTCACTCTTTTTTCTTTTTTAAATAAATGTTTATTCATTTTTAAGAGAGAGCATGAGTGGGAGAAGGGCAGGGAGATGATTCAAAGCGAGCTCTGTGCTGACAGCAGCAAGCCCAATACAAAGCTTGAACTCTAGAACCATGAGATCACGAGCTAAGCTGAAGTTGGACACTTAACTGACTGAGCCACCCAGCGCCTCCAAAGCCACACTCTTCTAGCCAGTAGCTCTCCTGGAGCTCTTGCTATAATTGAATTCATCTCCCCCTAAGATTCTGTCTCATCTTGTTTACCTTCCCCTGATACCAGTAAATAAATTCATACTTTCTACCTCTGAGCCATTTATGTGCTAAACTTTGATTTTCACTAATACTTTATCATGTAAGTCAACAACATTACAAATCTTTTACAAAAGACTACATTTTTTCAAATAAATGTATTCAGGCTACACTTAAAACTGAAAATGGAGATTCATTATCTTATTTTGAATATAACAAAATTAAGTAAATTATGTATAGACAAATAATTTTTTAAATTTAAGTGCTTACAGGTTTGGCACCAAGAATAAAGCAGGTATATTTGGGAAAAATCTCCCTCCCCACCAATACACAAATTCTTTTCTCCCTTATTAACCTCTGCCAGTCACTCCTCTCCTCCATTTTATTCCCCAGGTAGATCCGTTCCTTAGAGAAAAGATATTTCCACAAAGGACAATTTTCCCTCCCTCTCTTGGACATTAATTCTGACCTCTGTGTCTCACTCTTCAAACCACTGGGGGAAATATAAACAAATATAGAACCAGAGGTACATAAACATAGAACTAGATGCTTCCCAATGAACATCCTGGGGAGCTATGAATCCTGTTCAGGAGGGACATGTAAATTCTTAGTAATTACTGGCATGAAAAATACATATCCTTTGGCTCAGAATACTAAAGGAAGGAAGTCTCCAGGGCCACAAATGCTGCTCTCCATCCATGAATGTTTTTGAGATGTTAAATGTTTTGATTGTTAAATGAGAACACTTTTGTGGCTGGAGTTTCCTCTCATATCTTCCTCTTGGAGCCGGAAACACCATCAGGTATGTAAGGAAAGCTGCCTGCATCAGCGCATCACTGTTCCTAGATACTCACTGCTGTCAGATACGAGGAGCATGCTGGTTCTTGTACGAATCTATTCATTCTTTGTTCCTTTGTTCTTTATAAGAACAACATGGTAGGCCCTGCAGTTCTCTTCTCCCAACACATGAGGTAATAGATTCACATTAAGGATTCACTGTATAAAGATTCCCACTATACAACTCACTTAGGAAAAAGGGGCTCAAATGTCTTGGATATTTCAGGGGTGGGGGAGAAATTAAATCTTCTTCAGTTATAATGTAGCCTGAGTCTTCTATCACTTTGTTTCTAATATTGGTCAGTAAAGTTTTGGTTGACCAGTATCCTTTGGCAAGGGCAACTAAAATAGGATGTTCTTATTTTTCAGAGTTGTTGACAAGGTACAAGTAGAAAGTGGAAACTGAGAAAGTAATAGGCAGACTCTCTAAATTTACCTAATTACCAAATTTATGGAATAATCTTAAAATATAAACATTTAATGGAAAAGGAATCCCTGCACTTATAATTTTAAAAATGCTCTCCTCTGGGCAAGTGGCTTAAATTTCTTTTTCTTTTTAAAAAATTTTTAATGTTTATTTTTTAATATAATTTATTGTCAAACTGGCTTACATACAACACCCAGTGCTCATCCCAACAAGTGCCCTCCTCAATGCCCATCAATTTTGAGCAAGCAGTTAGGCATTACGGAGGAGGGTCTGGCTTCCTTATCAGTTCAGACAGAATGGACTGTCCGTGTTCTTTGTTCCTCCTCTTCTGTTCAACTTTTCATTTATCACTTATGGTGAACAGAAAGTTAAAGGAAGTGGATTTAAGTCCACCCTTTGAGCTACGAATAGATCTGCTGTGGAGGTAAGAGAAGCAGCAATGGGTGCAGTGAGATTTCAAATTATTTGTGAAGTTCATTTATCCCTCTTTTTTCTGATCCTGTATTCCACAGATAACTAAAATTTCAATGCAGCACAAATTTTAGAAGATCCTGGACATCATGAAGTCAGATGACCAGGAAGGGGTTAAGACTTATGAGGTTTGGTTCCAACTCAAAATCATGAACTGGAATTACATTTTTTCTTGATGCCAAGAACTTCCTGGCCTATGACTAGAGTAAGTCAATTCATGTTTCATGTCTCTGCTTACTGTCTTGAAAAGACAAAAGTATCTCATTTATGTCAAATAAAGTTAGCAATCATGCTACTACCCTCACTACATAGATTTATCTGAGTTATTGTGAACTGGAATAAATATTTTTTTCAAGCCCATAGCATATAATTAGATATGTGCTATGAAACACACAGTTCAAAACACTACAGATGTAAGTGGCAGTCTTTATTGTTTTTATAAGCCGTAAGTTCCAAAAGAGGAGGGATTTTATTTATCATCTTTACCATTGTACCCCAAAACTTAGTACACTGCTAGGAACATAACCAACATTTGTGAAATGTGGAAAAATATTTGTTAAATGACCAAATGAATAGCAAATGGATAATGTGCTACAATTTAAATTTAACATCCAACTTTTTTTATCCCAGTAACTGTTTTCTGACCAAAAATGACAGCATGCAGTCTGGAAAACATAGATATAGTTATGGGAAGTATGTGTGAAATTACAACTCTCCTAAAAGTTTTTATACATTTTTATACATATACAAGGTAGTCCACTGAACTACCTTGCTTCAAAAAAATTTAGATTTCCATAAAAATCAGGTTTATTATAGAGTCTTTTTCATCATTCTAAAAACAATGTTAATCAATACAAATATCCAAAGTTACCTTGGCAATAAAATATTTACCCTCTGGGTCTGCTCCAGGTTTGATCAAATACTGAGAAGCAGGCTTCATGCTCTCTGAAGATTATATAAATGGCATAAGGATGCAATTTTGTGAGTATCTTAACAGTGATATTAATAAATAATATGGTTGGGGGACCTGGGTGGCTCAGCTGGTTAAGCATCCAAATCTTGATTTCAGCTCAGGTCATGATTTCACGGTTCTTGAGTTTGAGGCCTGAGTCAAGCTCTGTACTATCAATGCAGAACCTGTTTGGGATTCTCTCTCCCTCTCTCTCCACCCCTCCCTCTCTCCACCTCTCCCTCTCCCTCTCTCTCTACTTCAAAATAAATGCACTTAAATAAACAAACAAGTTGATTGAGTATCCTATGTTGGTAGTCAATATATTACTAAATTTAAAATAGTGAAGGTGGTTTACCCAGCCAAATATCTTGAACTTTAACCAGGAGACGTTAGGACATAGAAATAAGCCTGGACAAATAGTTCTAAAAAGGTCGTTACCAATATCCAAGTTTATAGTCATGTCTTGACTCCTAATTCAGCATATTCTAAGGTTACCTTTCTATTTACTATTTAATTTAGGTAAAAGCAAGATGATGGATGGAAAGTTATGGTGTTTAAGGTTTAATTCGTAGCAAAAAAACGAAGGTACATGGCGTTACACACTAGAAAAAATTGGTATACCCAGCTGTAAGGCATCTCAAGAGCCTAGACATGATGTAGAATAGTGCAGCTTAGGGGAAAACAAACCAGGATAAATGTTGGCATTCAAAAGAAAGTAATGTATAAGGGACATAACAGCTTCCATCTGTTATATAACCCTCCAACCATCACCATAATGGAAGAAGAATGAGACTTACTTTGATAGCTTCAGCAAAAGGGAGTCCCAGGATCAATGCATAGAATAAAGGCGATAGATTTTGTTCAACACAAAGTACTTTGAGAGAACTAGATCTCCTCAAGAGGAAATGACCTTAATTGTTCTACAAATCCAGATGCCACCTAGCAGAATATGACCTACAGGGGGCTACACAGATGATTTTCATACCATTTTAAAGAATCCTGAGGTTTCTAGATCACCTCCCTCAGAGCAGCAAAAGCAAGGGGATTCAACACTCCCACCACACAGTTCCACTGATCTGCTTTTTATTGGATTTCTGTATATAAAAAACTCTAAGAAGACAATTTATTGCTACAGATTTATATTCAAAGTAAAAAAAATGTATCCAAAGTCTATACTTACATGTAGGACATCTAAGAGATAATGATTTTGACATGAAAGGTAAAACATTACTGAGACTCAGAGTTATAGGAATATTTGAAAAGAAGTGAGGTTTGTTCCAAACCAATCTTCAAATGGGCCAGTGTATCTAGGAGCTACTGGCTTTGCACATTTAAGTAAACCCCTTAAAATCTCTGAACTTTCATTGCTTATCTGTAAAAGAGAAGGATGAAGCACACCCCCCTACAGCTTGAAGGGTCATTTGGAAGATCAAATGAGATAATTTATGTAAAAATACTTTGTACATTTACAAGTGAGTTGTTAGCAAAACCTACAAATGTTCATTGTTATTCACTCCTTGGTTACTTCTGTTTCTCTAACAGCTTTGGAATCCAGGAACACAACAATGCATTTTGTGACTGAGTTTGTCCTCCTGGGTTTTCCTGGTCAAAGGGAGATGCAGAACTTTTTCTTCTCATTAATCCTTGTGATCTACCTCCTCACCCTGCTGGGGAATGGCGTTATTGTCTGTATAGTGAAATGGGACAAGCAGCTTCACACACCCATGTACATCCTCTTGGGAAACTTTGCCTTCCTGGAGATCTGGTACATTTCCTCCACTGTCCCAAACATGTTGGTCAACATCCTCTCTGAGACCAAGACCATCTCCTTCACTGGATGCTTCCTCCAATTCTACTTCTTTTTCTCCCTGGGTACAACAGAGTGTTTCTTCTTATCAGTCATGGCTTATGATCGGTATCTCGCCATCTGTCGCCCACTACACTACCCTTCCATCATGACTGGGAAGCTCAGCATGATCCTGGTCTGTGTTTGCTGGGTCAGTGGATTTCTCTGCTATCCTATCCCCATTATCCTTATCTCCCAACTTCCCTTCTGTGGACCCAATGTCATTGACCACTTTGTGTGTGACCCAGGCCCATTGTTTGCACTGGCCTGCATCCCTGCTCCTTCCACTGAGCTTATCTGTTATACCTTCAACTCAGCAATTATCTTTGGGCCCTTCCTTTCCATCATGGGATCTTACACTCTGGTACTCAGAGCTGTGCTTCGTGTTCCTTCTGGTGCTGGTCGAACTAAAGCTTTCTCCACATGTGGGTCCCACCTAATGGTGGTGTCTCTATTCTATGGAACCCTTATGGTGATGTATGTGAGCCCAACATCAGGAAATCCAGCAGGAATGCAGAAGGTCGTCACTTTGGTATACTCAGCAGTGACTCCACTCTTAAACCCCTTTATCTATAGTTTCCGAAATAAAGACATGAAAAATGCCCTAAAGAAAGTCCTAGGATTAAGAAGTAACCAGAACTAAGACATGTGTGAGAGAAAAGCAGAATTTGTCACTTCTGACCTTAATTATTTCTAAAAACAATAGAGAATGGCTTCAGTAACTCATGTTCTGGCTCACACTTAAGTAGAGGGAGATACTTATTTTTCATAGTTACTTATCAGTTCAAGTTCAGCTCATCAATGAAAAATGCTCAACATTTTAAACTATCTCACTGAGTAATTATATCATGTTATTATATATACTTCCTTGTCTGTGATGATTCTCCATTGGGTTAATCTTAGCTGCTAAAAAGAACCACATGT
>PJEM01020707.1:0-12858 GCA_004023845.1 Helogale parvula
GAGAGAATCCTAAGCAGGCTCCATGCTGTCAGCACAGAGCCTGACACGAGGCTTCATCTCATGAACTGTGAGATCATGACCTGAGCCAAAGTCAAGGGTTGGACGTTTAACCTCCTGAGCCATCCAGGCGCCCCATTAATCTTTCCCTACTTAATGAAAGTTTCATTTCCTCAGTGAAGCCATGCCCTACTCCTCCAGGCAACACACTCCTGAGTCAAATACAACTAGATTAAAATCCTGGTTTCTGCTACTTGCTAGCTGTGTGACTTGGAACAAACACTTAAATTCCTCAGATTTCCTTTTTAAAACTTGGAAAACAGATATAACCCTTAGTTCACAGGGCTGTTGTAAGAATTAGTGTGACACCCTCTGAAAAGCACCTCCCTCCTATCCTGGTGCGATCACCCTGGCTCTCTGACTTCTGTGTTAGCGTCGACCTCACTCCACAGCGATTTTGATTGTCTCTTTTCCCAAACCGAAGGCGGTATCCTTGAAGATAAGGAATGCGTCTCATTTTTATCTTTGAATTTTCTGTAACACCTAGAAAAATACTTGCAGGCGTAGAGGCTCAATAAATGTTCAATGAATGAAGAAGGAAGAAGTGAATGGTTTAATAAATGAGTAATTAACCAGTATCCCCAAGGCTGACAGTCTTTAAGCTGCTGTTTTTCGGGGAAGCATTAAATTCTTGCCTTTAGGAGCCACGTGTGGTGTGTGCGTGTGTGTGTGCACATGTGTACATGTACATGGATGCATGCGCACATTACCGGTGTGTGCTGAAGATCGCGTCTTTAGAAGATGAGGTTACAGGCTGTAGTTAATGTCAGGGTGTAAACTGGATTGGACAGTGAACGTTTATCAGTGATACAGGTGTAAGGAGCGGCATGTGTGGGCGGGTGTTTCTTTTATAGTTTATTGTCAAGTTGTTTCCTGTATAACACCCAGTGCTCATCCCAACAAGTGCCCTTCTCCATGCCCATCACCCCCCTTCCCCTCTCTCCCACCCCCATCAGCCCTCAGTTTGTTCTCCATATTCAAGGGTCTCTCATGGTTTGCCTTCCTCCCTCTCCCCAACTATTTTCCCCCTTCCTCTCCCCCATGGTCCTCTGTTAAGTTTCTCCTGTTCCACTTATGAGTGAAAACATTTGGTATCTGTCCTTCTCTGCCTGACTTATTTCACTTAGCTTAACACCCTCGAGTTCCATCCATGTTGCTACAAATGGCCAGATTTCATTCTTTCTCATTGCCATGTAGTATTCCATTGTATAGATAAACCACATCTTCTTGATCCAGTCATCAGTTGATGGACATTTAGGCTCTTTCCATGATTTGGCTGTTGTTGACAGTGCTGCTATGAACATTGGGGTACATGTGCCCCTGTGCATCAGCACTCACTCCTGTATCCCTTGGGTCAATTCCTAGCAGGAGGCATGTGTGTTTTTATGGTCAGGTGCTTGGGGGTGGCGGTTTTCAATCTGATTCTTACAGCACATGTTTGTTATTAGGAGAGGTGTGTGGTTCTCACAGATATTGGGGAAGTGAGCTATGACAATGAGCCTAGCCTTTCCATGCCTAAAATTTGATTGCCTTGCATATCAAATAGTAATACATTAGACTCTTGGTGTCTGTAATGGATTGGTGACCGATAGTCTTTTATTTAATTGTTTACAGCATTACATCAGCTGAGACATTTAGTCTAAGATGATTCAATGGTCATTTCATATTCTTCTCTGTTTAATGAGGTATCCTCATCCTACCCATATTCACTTGACAATGAATAAAATATATCATAATACTTAAATCCCTTTATCCTACGAGAGGGAAAGCTCGTGCTTTCCAACACCTAGAGAGTGTCTGGCACATTGGCAAGCATCCATTCGCCAATTCATTCATTCCCACTAATTCAACAAATATCGACTGAGTCTATTGTGTCAGTTACTTTTTAAGGTACTAAGCATATAACTGTGAACAAAGTAGCTAAGTTTTGAGCTAAATATATCATTACGGATAATGTACTAGGTTCCAGGTATTACGCTGTGCTCTGGAGATATACCAAGAGAAATGGAGAGTTCTGGCTGCACAGAGAATTCGTGAATGGAGGAATATATCCACAGGTGGGGGAAATGTGAGTTCCTTAGAAGAGGGTGTTCTAGTTCTTGAGCATTAGTCCTTACGAATCATCGCCCAACTGTATGGTTTCTTCAAGTCTCGACTTTCATCCCGAAGGTGTGCCCCAGGCACTGCATAAAAGAGTTTCTGTAGAATTTTCTAGCTGTTTACAACTTTAATTTTGAAACAGTTGCCTTCAACTATTCCACATGCTGTATTCCTTTGTCCCTTTGGTTTTCCATTTGTTAGATTAACTGTGAATCTTGGACGTGGTATTCAAACCCTGGGCTCTTCTGGACCACAGTCAGGGTTGTTCTTTCAACTATACTTGTCCAGACTGCCCCTGTTCGGCCAGACTTAAGACTGGGGATGTCCCAGCTTGACAGCCGTTTTATGGGGCCACCCCAAATTCAAGAGTAGGATTTGAACAAACCCAATTTATTTGAAGTCTTGTTTTTCAAAATCTTTCTCCAGTGTATGTATCCATTTCAGCCTTATGCACCTGCAATGTATTGAATTGAGTTTTGCTTTAATACTTAAGGGTCTTGCATTGCTTTGTGGTTTGCCAGCAAGATGCTAATAGATATCAGAGCTCCAAGGAGGCTAAATAGAATGAGAAAGTTGACTTTTTTGGAGATCAGCAATATCTTGCAATACGTAACAGATACCAAATAAGTGATATGGGTAGTAAGCGCATCAGAATTCAGAGCTGTGAGAAAGTTCAGGGCCCAATGGGGAGGAATTTGAGCTGGGCCTTGAAGAAGAGTTGGGATTTCAATGGGAAGCCAGGAGGGGCAAAGCAGGCAGGGGCAGGGTTGATGGTATGAACAAAGACGGAGGGGTGAGAGCTACCCTCTTCTGGATAACTTCAAAGAGCTTCAGCTGTGTTGATATGGTAGAAACCTCCACTGCTTTCAGCTGGTCATTGTGTTACAGTAAAATTTGAGTTCCCAGATAAGCATAACTGGCAGCTTTCTGAAGACCTAAGTTGAAAAGCAGAAAGAGAAATAATTGTTTATGGAGGCAGTTTGTTTAACTATATAAAGCTTGAATCAGTTTTTACACTGCTAAGGAGAGGTATGCCCTTCGTTAGAGATTGGACATTTTATGTTTAGCTTCTCTTGCAGGAAGAAGACTTCTCTTTGATTGCTTTACTTGATTCCTTAGGGACCTTCTCTGGAGAATTAGTCTTTGTGGATAATTTCACTCTCTGCCCAATCAGATTAAGACCGTCCACTGCACATAATGACATTTTCCCTGGACGGTTGCTTCTGTGAACTCCATTGTGACAGCTTATATTTAAAAGGTGAATTTATGTAAACTGTGTGTCTGATGGGATTTTGAAGTTTGGTGTGAAATGTGTTCAGTACAGCTGTGACTCACAGGGTTTTGTTCTCTACAGTTTTGCAGTGATGAATTTATTATATTAGTTAAACGATTTCCAGTTTTGTGCCTATGGAAGAGTGAAGTCTGTTGGTTGGTACCTGCTCTCTGATCTGCAAGGAAGGTGGAGATCACTACTGAGATGGGTGTTGGTTAAGGGTGTTCAGATGAGGGTAGCTGACATGAACCCCATTACAGACATTGAGAAGCCAAGGATGTATCCAGGATAGTGCTTGGTGTAAAGTAGAAGGTGTAAAGTTGAAACAGGACATACGTCAAAGGGATGGAAGTTTGAGCATTGAGAGCAGAGCAGGGCACAGTGTGAGGAATGGTTGCTATAGGCACTTCTTCAAGAAGTGGCTGGGGCCCTGTGCCCGCTGCCCGGTATGTGATGGGAGCCAGGCCCAAAGGAGCCACACTGGGGTTGGACGCCATTCTCTCTCACTGTGGTTGGGTATGGGTAGTGGGGGAGTTGTGGGTAAGAATCTCAGTGTAGAGGTATAGATGGCATTTGAAGGAGAGTCAGGGTTGGAAGGCAGGTGACTCAGCCATCCTCTGAGCAAGGGGCATGGGCCCAAAAGTCTTCACGAGGCTCTCTGATCCATGATGCCACATGGTTGTGGAGCCTGGATGACAGATGTCAGGCATGTTTGCTTTTGTGAAAGTGATCTTGAGCTGTAGAGATTTGTACTTAAGTTTCCTTTGGCTTCACGCTAGGCACATACAAGTGTGCTCAAGTGAAATCAGGTATTTTTGTTTGTTTTTGTTTTTATTTAAATGTATTTAAGGTTACAGAAATCCCATTGGCTTCATGCACAGGAGGAAACATTTTAATTTCAATGAACCTGCAGTTATTTCCACCAGATTGAAGCCTGGAGAGCCATGAGGAACCTGAAACTGCTCCCTCAGCCTCCCCAGGGACGCATGGTCTTGCTTCTGTTTCTCTCTGTGTATCAGATGCATTCTCCTCATCAGCGAACATTCTCTGCTTTTCCATCTTGCACATTGACCAGCCTGGCCACCAGCCCTCATGCCATATCAGGCCATCACTGTCTGAGGCTACCTATCAGTTCACATTTTTCTAAGGAAGAAATCATTTGGACGCTGGGAAGCCATTGAATTGGCTGGCTTGGGATCAGGTGCGCAACCTCAATCCAGTCCCTCATGGGGTGATGTCGATGTAGCACTGCCCCTCCCAGAGGCTAGAATAAATGATGACACTGGCTGTGGCAGGTTACGCCTGGATTATGTCCGTCGCCCTAAGAAGCAGAGTGACAGAGGCTGATAGTAGCATGGGAGGTCCGAGTGAGAAAAATACAGTGTGTTAGCTGTAGGATGAGGAAGGGGCTCATGTAGAAATGAGTGGTTTCAGGATCTCAGGCCCGAGGACTGCTGTTGCCCCGCATGCTGTCCCAGCCTGTCTTCGGTCCTGGTGAGTGCCCTTTCCACTTCTGTATACGCTGAGGTGACTCCACTGTTGCGGACCGCCTTCCCCGAGCAGTGTGCCCTTGCCTGCCAGGAGAGGTAGTTGGTCATATGGATATTAGAAGGCTTGAACCCCATCCTGGTTAGTTGGGTCCTGGGGGTGACTTAGTCTCTGGTTTGTCAGTTCCGAATGGGGCTAATGATGTCCAAGTTCTGAGTTGAGGAAGGCCACGTGATATGGATAATCTGGCTTTGAGGGCAGGCGATGGCCTGGCGGACTTGACTTTGGAGTAGGTACAGAAGGTGTAAGGCCTGGAACAGGAACTCGGATAGTGCCTGCACTGCCCTGCTCTTTCCACTTTGGCTCCATCCTTCACTGTAAGGGCCTCACACATAAGTGCTGACCCCCAGCCCACATGATCCCGTTACATACGTGCTCCCCACAGAGTCACCCCTCGGCCACCCTTCAGTCCTGACCGTGTGCAGTGTTTTCTCCCTTAGGAGAAACCTGTATTGACCCCGGAGGTGGGCTGAGGGTCGTTCGGTCAGGTAATTCTGGGTCCTGGATGCCCCAAACATAGTCTAGAAGGGGCAGGTGGTGTGCATCCTAGGTGGGGACATCAGGTGAGGTTGAGTGGTGCCCTCGTCACCTCACCTGAAGAGGAGAGGTGTGGCCAGAGAAAGGCCAGAACAGGACCCTCTAAAGCAGGGGTGCCTGTTCCTGGGCCTGTGGGAAATACCGTCTGTGGTGTGCGGCATGGAATTATCTCTGTGAAAGAAGGACTTGCTGAATTTAGTGTTGCTATTTTGAGTCACTCCAGGGAGGCAGACAGATCTCATAATTATGAGGTATCAAGCTCTCTTGAAATCATGTTTCTAAGCCCAAACAGACTTCTTCCTGTCACATGGCACAATTAGTCTTGGCCAGGTCCACTGGAATAAATTTGTGTACACGGATAGGTTCTTGGTGGCTCTGTCCAACCCTTGCCCCTTCCCCTTCCCTCCTCACCTGCCTGCATCTGTTTGGGGAATTCCCTAATTTATGGGGACCTGCCTCTTGTTATAGAGGTAAAAAGCAAAAATTGATACTGGTTTTCCTAGCCTCTTGTGGCTAGGAAATGTAACCTAGCTGTGTCCACCAGGTAGACACAACTAGGAGATATGGAGTTCTTCAATCCTTAGAAATGCCTGGAGGGACTGGACATGTCACCCCAGGCCTCTAGCAAGCTCCTTTACCTCAGTGTACTGTAAAACCATAATTTTCTGGGGTGCCTGGGTGGCTCAGTTGGTTAAGCACCCAACTTCAGCTCAGGTCATGATTTCACAGTTTGTGGGTTTGAGCCCCGCATCAGGCTCTGTGCTGACAGCTTGAAGCCTGCTTTGGATTCTGTCTCCCTCTCTCTCTCTGCCTCTCCCCTCCTCACGCTCTGTCTCTCTCTCCCTCAAACATAAATAAACATTAAAAAAATTAAAAACCTATAATTTTCTGTAGTGCTGTAGCATGCCGAAGGCCGGGAAACACAGGATTAGGAAACTGAACCGGGATCTTGTGACACAGCCTCGGAGACTTCAGGTTTTCTCTCTGGTGTTATGGTCGTGGCCACTAGAGGGCGCGTCACTGGCTGCCCTGGACCAAGTGTCTTCCCTAGGACCATTTCTGTGACATAGTTCTTTATTCCTTCGGTTAATATTTTTGATCTTTAATGACTTTATTTTCTATTTAAGTCGAAGTTCTAGAACAGCTGTACAGCAGCTTCCACTGACACAGCCATAGTGAACAGTACTATGGGAAGGGAATCTGGTTTTTCTCTTCTTTCTACTCCAGGGGGATCTGAACCAACCATCACCCCTTTGTTGGACAAAGATATTCCTGGAAAGGTTACACTGTAAAACTTAGAGCTTGAAGGGGCTTTGAAGATTCTTCATTGTATCATAAGAAGCCTAGTGGAAATGGCTTGAAGACTCACATAGTTACTTAATGGAAGAATCTAAGACATTCAGAACTGTGCTTTTTCTGAAGCTTCCCATCATTAAGAAGAAAAGGCTGGTTGTTTGCCTTTTTTCCCCCCAGAGCAAATGCAATCCAAACCAAGAATAAACTGAGCATTTTCCCCCCAAAGCCAAAGTTACCAGTTTGTTAGATAAAGTATTGGAAGTTGTTCAGTAACGTCCTTGACACCCTGGTGGAAGCAGAAGGCATTCCACTCGGGTGAAATATGATTTATTTCTATTATTTGAGTGGGTATTTCCTTTAGCAATGCCATCTCTCACTTTTTAATAAAAACTTGGATCATTTCAGTGTCTCGCTGTTCCTGGCATTCGTTTTTCCATAGGAAAGAATGCTTTTAATGGCTTTAAGCTAAAGCAAATGCCTCTTTCCCTTATGCTTGTTAAGCAAGCCAGATATGTTCTTTGCTCTCTTGGAATTTTCTTGTATTTTATTTATTTATTTTTTAATGTGAAAAGTGTGCCAGACGACTAAGCAGATTGCTGTATACATTTCACATGGATTAGCAAGAAACCTTAGCGCTTCAGGCGGTTTAAATTAAGCAATTAAAAAAATATTTGAGAAGAATCGCTCTTTGAAAGTTTTATTTGTTTGTTTCTTTTGTTTTGTTTTAAGCCAAATGAAAGATGCCTGGGGATGGGAGTTGGGGAGCCAGAGGGACTGAGTGGAGGAATTACCAGGGGTAGGGGTGGGGGGAGGAGGAACTTTTGGGGGCCAAGGATATGTTCTTTATCGTGATAGAAGCAAACATACATCAAAACTAATTAAATTGCACACTTAAGCATATGCTGTTTGTTCTGTGTCAATCATACCTCAACAGAGTCGTTTTCTAAAAATAAAACAAATGAAACAAGAGTTCAGACTTCTCTGTAAAAGACCCTGAGTGAGGGAAGGAGGGAGAGCCAAGCAATCAGAAACTCTGGAACGTGCTGTTCACTGGCCCAAGAGGGCTGGGGAAACGTTACTAGGAACACACTGCCCACTCAGACCAAACGCCGTCCTCATGAATGGCCGTCTGATGGCCCCTCCCAGTTCTGCTTTCCTGAAACCCTTTGCTCTTGGTACCCCGAGTCCATGGGCCATCTTCACCTGAGGTTGTAGCTGGGCCTCCCTTATGTTTTCAAACATTGTTTATTTCCCAGAGGAGTGTCACAAACATTTATATTTATTAAATGTAATTCTGGAACTTTTCTGAAGGTTCCTGGAATGTATAAACTATAGTTCAGACTCTTACCTCTCATTTCTAAGATGCTTTTCAAATTCTTCTATTTCCCAGGAATTTGCTGGAATTCCATCAGATCAGCTGTTTGTGTGGAATGAATTGAAGAGGCTCCGAAGCAGACACTGAATTCCTGCGGAAGCTGGCTCGAGGTAGGGTGACCGTGTGATTTATTATCTACACAGAGACATTCTTTATGTTTTATTTATTTTTTAGAGAGAGAGACAGAATGTGAGCAGGGGAGGGCAGAGGGAGCGAGAGAATCCCAAGCAGGCTCCATGCTGTGAGTGCAGAGTCCAGCTCAGGACTCAAACTCACAAACTGTGAGATGATGACCCAAGCCGAAATCAAGAGTCAGATGCTCAACCAACTGAGCCCCTAAACAAAGACATTTTTGAAGTTAAAACAAACACCTATTGGGATTCAGGTTGACATTACAGACATAAGCTGGGATTGTGCCTGGTAAAGCAGGACATCTGGTCACCCTCATTAATAAGACTCCTTGACCTTTATTGTTAATGTTTTTTCAAAGATTTTAAAAAAAATTTTGGGGGTGCTTGGGTGGCTCAGTTCGTTAAGCATAAGACTTTGGCTCAGGTTATGATCTTGCAGTTCATGGCATTGAGCTCTGCATTGGACTCTGTGCTGATAGCTCAGAGTCTGGAGCCTGCTTCAGATTCTGTGTCTCCCGTTCTCTCTACCCCTCCCTCACTTGTGTTCTGTCTCTCTTTCTCTCAGAAAGAAATAAACATTAAAAAAAGGATTTTTAAAAATTTTTGAGTAATCTCTATGCCCAACCTGGGGCTCAAACACAACCCTGAGATCAAGAGTCACATGCTCCATTGACTGAGCCAGCCAGGTGCCCCAGACTCCTTCACCTTTATAAAAGTAGAAATCAGGGGCATCTGAATGGCTTAGTTGGTTGAATATCTGACTCTTGCTTTAGACTTAGGTCATGATTTCAGGGTCATAGGATTTAGTTTCATGTTGGGCTCAGCACTGAGCATGGAACCTGCTTGGGATTCTCTCTCTTCCCTCTGCCCCTTTCTTCTGCTTGTGCTCTCTTTCTGTCTCCAAAAGAAAAAGAAAAAGGAGGAATCAGTGAGCCCGGCTCACCCTTTCTGTTTGCTAGGGAGTATGTGCAACATTCTCCGGGCTGAGGGGGCCAAAGGAGCATCTGCCCATTGGACTTGTCTTACTTGGAGCTGAAGAGAGAGTTGGGGGTGGGGGTTACTTACAAGGACTCTCAGGACTCAATTCAGCCACTGGTGACTCTGACCGATTGATCCTTATGAGCCCTTTCTATGTTTCTTTGCCCCTAGAAGCACCTGAGTGAGACACAAGCAGATTTCTGCGTAATGGCCACACACTCAGCCCCTCATATTTGAAGAAAACATTGGTGAAGACAAATAGGACTTTTCTTCAGTTCGGCTCCCCAAGTCTGTCATGATCTTTGCAGCTCAGAAACCAACATTAAGCAGTCTCTTTTGGTTATTTTTTTTTTAATTACAACATGTTTTATAGTTAGCCCTTCCTTTTTCTGCACTCTTAAAGAATTGCCCTTAGCCCTAAGTAGCTCAAATTTGAAAATGAAAGGGTAGACCTGAGCATCACAGACATGAGAATTAGTGAAAGGTTCTCAGTATGAAAATATCTTTAATATCCTGCCTGGGTATTAAAGTGACAGGATGTTTCTTGGATAAGCTCTCATGAGTCCACAATAATTAGTTTTTATTACAACGTACTGAACAGCTTTTCCTAACACAGCAGTCTTTCCCCGGTGCGGTGGTGTGCAGGGCGCCGTGTGATTTTAGTATTGCTTGCCTCACTAGCCTCATCTCTCAATCTTTGCTTAACTCACACTTTATGTTTTAGAATATTAAACTCCTTGTAGTACTCCCAGCACCCCCTCAGAAGAGTTTAAAGACTTTAAGAAGAATTCTTTATTTCCTTTTTTTTACATTTATTTTATTTTATTTTATTTTTTATAATAGTTTATTGTCAAATTAGTTTCCATATAACACCCAGTGCTTCTCCCCACAAGTGCCCCCACCATGACCATCACCATTCTTTATTTCCAAGTCCTTTTCTTGGCTATGTTTTCTGCAGAAAATGTGTTTCCTCCCACCTCACTCCTGCGTGTCCTTCCCCCCTCATTGGTCACTGCTTCTAGAAAGCCCTCCCTAACTCCTTTCCTTACTGCTCCCCAGGTTGCATTAGGATTCCTTTTCTTTGCCTCCTTAATACAGCTGCAACTCTCTTTAGTATGTGATACGTTATTTTATAATTACGAGTTTACATATTTGTGTCTTACATTGAACGAGCACTTAGAAAACCAAACCTAATGAATAACATTCTTTCTCTTTCACCCCTTCTCTCTAATGGCCAGCACAGTTGACACAGTGAAGGTGTTTCCAGGGCCTAATGAAACTGTACATGAACCTGAGAAAACAACCAGCTGAAACATTTCCAGGAAAGACAGGTGTGCAAACGGCTCCTGCGGAGAGGAGGGGCGATGCTGTTTACATTGCTGCTCCTGCGCTGAGCCTGAGCCTTTCCGTTTCCTCAGAGTAAATATGTGGACCTGTTAGAGAGAGACAGATGCGTAGAAGTTGAGTGCAGCGGTGCTATCATCAGATCGGAATAATACAAGCTTTGTTGACGCCACAATATTGGATCTATTTTTAACTCTCAGTTTATTTTATGTCAGCTTTAGTTTTCTTGGAACTGAGAAATACCACACTTTTAAGGAAAATTGTGGTAATATAATGAATAGGAAATGTTACCTCCCAACTCCCATAAATGAGTGTGCAAGGCCATTCTTTCCAATGTCCTTCTTAACTGAGCAGACATTGAACACTGGACAGCGTCCTTAGTCCTGAAGTAACTCGCTGCAGTTAGCAAGAGTCTGAAAAGACTGAGGGAGAAAATGATTAGAAAAGCTTAAATATATTTTGTTTTTAAGCTTCTGAAATCTTGGTGATTATTATTTGTTCAAGTGGTAAATTTAAAGAAATCCCAAAAGCTGAGGATCAGAACTTGGAGCTTGTAGCATCCGTTCCCCAAAGTAATGTCATTGAAAAGTTAGCAAAAAGCGAGTGGTCCACTCTTCAAATTTCTGAATGTAGGAAAGAATGTTGTTAAGCAGTCTGACCTATTTATTAAATGTACAAGTATAATTATGTAGATAAATCAATGGAACTTGAGATCGCCGGAACATTTGGACCAAAATTCCACTGAACTGTTCAAACCACAAATGAGTAACCGGACAAAGAAGATGGCTCTGAATATATCATTCAAATTGAAGCGCAGTCAGGTTTTGCCAAAGCTCTGCAGAAGCCCAAAGCTTGGGAAATACCAGTGCAGTGTGCAAAAAGGAGGAAGCAGCAGGCTTCGGCAAGATCTTTTCTTAACTAAGCAAGGGTGAGGCACACGTACTTTCTGATTATACATGTATTGGGCAGGTTAATTACAGTGCCTGCTACAGTGAGTGAGTGTTTTGTTTTTGTTTTCTTAATAGCAGAAACCACCCTGGCCACTGCCTCGTGAAGCAGTATATGACTGTAGGTATGCAGGGGTCACCTCCAAGGAGATCAACATTGACTACCCAGCCCAAGGCCAGATGGGAAGGACTTTGCCCTAGAGGAGGATAACCAGCTAAGCCAACCAGACTAGTTCCCTTCAAAATTATTTCTAGGGAATGCAGAGTAGATTCACAAAAGGATAGAGGAGACACATACATCGAAGCAATAGTTCTTTCTTTGAAAGACCACATGAGCTGTGAGAGAGGTAGAGAGGAGAGTTGTCTCAAGATGTGCCTCATATTCTTACAGCTTTTAGGATCTGGCACTCACACATTTCTGTGTATTCCCATTTTTCTTAACATGGCCTGAGCACGTGTCTGTTTCTGATAATCAAGGGTCTAATGACCACACTCAACGGATGAAAGATAGCTGCATAAAATCTATAGCCAATGAAGAGAGAGCAGTCACTGATCAGAGACTTTAACAGGAGAAGCAGAGAAAAAAAAAGAAACACAAGCTGCAACATGCCAACTCCTTTAAAGCTCCAAACAAACGCCAGAGACTCCTCTCCAGCCCCTCCTCGAAGGCCCCATGAGACAATGATCCTCTTGTGATCAACTGAAATCACTGAAGAGCATGTGCCTAACATAGAGACCTAGAAGTTCTTGTAATTATTTGATTCTGTTACACTGTTAAGACGTCAGCATTTGGCCAGGAGATAAGAAATCCTTTCCCCATGTTATACACGTGGTCGAAAAGCTTTTGGCTTTTTGGAACTGCTATTTAAAATCTCAAGTTCCGTATCTGGGTATAAATTAGAGGCATTAAAGATTTGACTAATGTTAACAAGTTCAGGCAGATAATAAATATATATTCCACTTAAGGTATTATTTTATGGAGGATAGTAAGTATGGGTTTGTGAAGCCTTTTTTATTGAATGAACAGAGAAATATTTAATCATTGCTTTGCCTTATAGTGGTGCTGGTTGTTGAGGGTTACAATGAGAGTGCAGATAATTATGAAGAAGAAGGTAATTTCCCTCTTTTAAGTAGAGAACCAATTTGGCTCTCTTAACCAAGCTATTGCCTAATCAGTCAAACCTAGAGCCAGGAAGGCAAGGGACTGGATATTTTACTAAGGGTGTCAGAGATGTGTACTAATCTACAAATGCCCTTAGTAATAAGCTTTTG
>PJEM01020708.1:0-12856 GCA_004023845.1 Helogale parvula
GGATATGAGAGACTATCGAATGCTGAAAATGAACTGAGAGTTGAAGGGGGAGGGGGAGGGGAGAAAAGAGGTGGTGGTGATGGTGGAGGGCACTTAAGGGGAAGAGCACAATTTGACAATAAAATATTATGGGAAAAAAAAGGCAGGGGATAAAGATTTGCACTGTTTTTTTTTTAATTAGTTTTCTTTGTCCAGGGAATTGACCTTATCAAACAACCCAAAAACCCTTACTGATTTTTAGACACTGATATAGATAAATATAAATCCCTGAGACCGTTCCCGGTATTGTGGCAAAGAACCAAGGAGGGGCCTCGGTGGTTGACTATCACAATCTGAGTTGTGCAAGATGGAAAGGCATTTTAGAGACTGTTGTCTCTCCCTCTTTATATCAAGGAGGAAACTGAGTCCCAAATATGGGGAGGGTCTTACCTGCAATCACACAGCAAGTCCGTGGTGGCACAGATAAGACCCCAATCCAAAAACAGTGTTTTCACAAAGTTTAAATAATTTTATCATTAAAGTAGAAAAAAATCTAAAATGACAAAAAATTTTAGCTGTTGGGTTTCATATCAATGGCAGAGAAGAGCTATCCAGTTTAGTTAGTCCATGAAGTGGAACACAGATATACCAACAAAACCAAACTCAGCAGCAGCAGTGTAAATGGTAGTAATTGCTAACACTGAACTTCTGGAACTTTCCACTTTGCTTTTTTCTTAATGAACTAGACTCTGATAAGAAGGCCATTCCATTATTATGAGGTTTTATTTCCCCCCTTCACTGAAATTAGGAACAAAATAATCTTAGGAGAAACTAATACTTGCAGAACTCTCAGAGGAACTTGTGTTGGGGGATGTAGAAGGATTTCTTGGGGGTCGGGGATCAGTCCCCAGTCCTTTCAGCCCTCACATGTAGACTAAGGGGGGGGGTGAACTTGAACAGCTTTAAGGGCCCTTCTACTTCAGGATTCATTGAACACAGGTAACAAAATCAGATCTTCTCAGACATTTTAATATACCTGATTTTTCAAGCAAACAAGTTATTTACAAAAGATAAATTTTTTATATATTTTTCATATCACTGAGTAGGGGTGGATATTAATCATTTTGGTAAATAGATTCCAGTTTACTCCCCAAACACAGAACTAAAGCAACCATGCAAATTGTTTATAAATGAACCAAGGAGGTCAAGGAGTTGAGTTCATGGACTGCTGATTGTTAAATAGTTCATGAATTGGATTTAAATGAGGCCTGCTCTGCCACTATAGCAGGGCAAATTCTTGCATATAAACTTTGAACATGAACCTGCTTCTATGGGCAAAATAAGCAGGATTTTTCAGAGAAAGGCATGCACATACCACCTAGGAATGCCACCTTTCCACTACTTCAATGCCTGCCGCAGAGGAAACGCTCAACAAATGTTAGCTGAGCCCACGAATACACTCACCAAGATCTTACTAGCAGTGTTTGGTCCCTCAAGTAATGTGTGCTTTTGATGAGGAACAGCAATGTTTAGCCAAATGAACCCATCTTGATGATAAAATTTTTGGCTGCTTTTGGGGACTCCAGGTGGATTCCAGTGCTCTTTGAAGAGGCCACCAACTAAAAACAAAAACAAATGTGCTGCTTACATAGTCATTGAACTGCTAGATAGATTTTTTTTCTTCAAGATTATTTCTATTTATGGAAGAAGGATATCCTGAAGGACTAAGAATTTGAGGAGGTTGGCAGGAGTTGCGAAGACGTTAGAATCACAGATGCTTTGGATGAAGAACTAATACCTCTGGCTCCTCTTCTTACTCCCAATTCGCTACTCTTTCAAAAATAAATGTTCATTTCCTGTGAAGTTTACAGAATAACTTAGGTTCTTCAGGTGTAAAAGCCAGGCACATTAGAAAGCAAGTATGATGCTCTTCTATAACCTGAGTAGTAAGAATAAATACCTCTGTGAAAAGAACTTTGGCAGTTGCTGCATATATTTTTAAAGTAAGGCTTCCCAGCCTGCCTGGATATTAGGGAATAATGAGGAGATTCACTTTTACTACACAGGAGTAATAGTACAAGTTGTAAAGATGGATGTGCAGGTATGAGTTATGTTAACGTGAAAAGACAATTATCTACATCAGACTGAAATGTAATTGTTTCCCTCAACTGAGACAGAACAGCACATTATATCCAGAGTCATCACTACAAAATTTAAAATACTTTGTGTCACATTGAATCTGGCAAATATCCAGCCCAGCTGACATTCTTCCCATTTTAATACTTAAGACTATACCTGGAGCAAGTCTACTGACAGACTACATGCAAGATGTAGTAATACAGAAAGACAGAACACTTCTATATTTAGTCACTTCACCTTCTATCACCTGGAAAATGCCCAAGTAGGCTATCTACATTTCACTGAAGATATGTAGAATAACCAGTGCTGACAAGCTAGGATGCAGACAAGTCCAGAGAGAATGCTAAGGAAATTATTATTATTTAAAAAAATTTTTTTGTTTATTTATTTTGAGAGAGAGGGAGAGAAAGAGAACACAGTGGGGTAGGGGAAGAGAGAGAGGGAGAGAGAGAAGTCCAGACAGGCTCTGCACTGTCAGCACAAAGCCCAATGCAGGGCTTGAACTCACAAACTGTGAGATCATGACCTGAGCCAAGATCAAGGGTTGGATACTTCACTGTCTGAGCCACCCAAGTACCACTGTCTGAGCCACCCAAGTATCCCTCTTCTAATGTAGTCTACTAGTATTATAGCAATAAAATTTATAGATCAGATAAAACTTATTTCAGGCTTTTCTTACCCACAGATAATAAAATGCCTAAATAGCACAAGTCTAAAACTTCAGGCCTTTTGTTCCAAATTGTGAGAACTGACAACGTGACCCAAGAACAAGAGCAGTCAGTCAGGTTTCACATTGTCTGGAAAAATCTCAGCTGGTTGGTACAAGGCTTCAGCATTCTCTGAGACCATTGACCAGCGAGGGGGAAGGTCCACTGCATGAATGTTCATGAATAGACATGGATCATAGTCCATATCTGAGAATTAAAGGATCTTAGAGGTCAACAGATTTACCCGTTACTTGTCTTTCTGGTTCTGTTGGACCTGAGAGAATAGATAAGAGTCTCCAGATCAAGACAAGTTAGGAAGAACCTTTTAGCAGATCTCGGAGTATATCAAACAATACTTCTCAGCAACAAATCCTCTGTGCACACATACTATCCTTGCTTCCTAGAAATCTTAGAGAATGAATTGAGGAGGCTTCTAATGTGGGTTTAACAGAGGCTCAAAGTCACTCGTATTACATACAGCAGCTGCCCAGAATAGTAGTGTTGAAGATTTGGACCTAAGTTCTATAAATCCTGTAGGTCAAGTACTCATGTCTGGAGTTTTAGGCCACTAGTCATGTCTGGAATTTTATGCCACTCATCTAACACATTTGGTAAGTCCAGAAAATTCTTTAAGAATTTGCAAACACCGTGTGGTCATTTAATTTAAACTTTTTATGTAACCAAACTATCGTGACAGTCTTGTGATGTAGTTTCTATCAATGTCCCCATTTTACAGATGTGGAAACTAAAGCATAGGGAGGATCCAGTATCTTGGTATAAATCATACAGAACCAAGCCAGAATTCAAATCCAGTCAGTGATATTCCAGAGTCTCTGATATCAAACACTCCCAGGCTACAAAATGGTCTGCTTCATTCCCCACTCTGACATTTCCTCTTTTCAGGAAGTTTGGAGCTTGGTTTTATGTGAAGTTGCTCAATGATCTCAGAGATAGTGTCCAGTAAGGAGGGAAAATCATCCTTTCCTTCTTTTCCATCTCAACAGTGAACTATTAAAATAGGTGATAATAAGGGATATAGGTCTTTTGGATTTTTTATACTTAAAGTTTTGAGGGCTCAGCATAAACTTTTACCTGTCAGAGCTTTCAGGCTAATAATGGTCAGGAACAATAGCAAAAAGATGTTTTAAATGGTAAGCCTTAGCAAAGACTGTTGTTGAAGTTTAGGGAGTGGGGCTCAATGGCTGTACCATGAGGAACCCCGCAGAGAGGCCACCGTGTGATGACAAGATATCTGGACTTCTGTCTTCAGGGCATACAAGTCAAATTATAGCTTCACAAGAGGGCTCCATTTTTTCATGAAAATGGTGTAGATAAGAATGCTGATCCGTTAATTTGCAACGAGAAGTGTAGTCACCCTGTGGACTGGAATACTTGCATAAGCATCGCCAGCACATTCTCCCCGTGTAGGCAGAGAAATGCGGGAAACCAAATTATAATCAGAAGGTTGCTTGATTAGCATGGAATTAGAGAAAGGATGGTGAGTGAGATGATTTTAGGTTTAATGATGTGAGACAAAAACAGCCTGATCTGTCCATCTCCGCAGCAGGGATAGCCTTTCAAACAGCCATGCAATACTCACATTTTACCTACTTAAGTTCCTTCTGCCCCCATGGAGTGTGAAGAGGCACAGCCAACTTTTCTCTTGTGATTATGATTTTTTGTATAAGTATTTTAGGATCTGTCTTCTATTGGACCAAGTTATCTTTTGTCATAATGTGTTGCATATTTTTAGTTTGATTTGCCCAAGCCAAAAAAAAAAAAAAAACCCACCCCAAAAACAAACAAAAAAAAGCCATCATCTCATTTTCATGTTATTTCTACTAAGTGTTCTAATTTATCTTTGGACTCCTCCTCAGAGCATAGTTGAAGTTCCAAGTATTTCCATGTATTATTAACTTTAGGATAAAAACGTAAAGGAGGAAAATAGGAAAAGGATGATTTCTCATGTCTGTACATTTTTCTGATTAAAAAAGTTTGTAAAATCAATAAATAAAGATTTGTTAAGGAGATTTAAAAATCTGAGGGTATGTCCTAGACCCAGGCCACATTCTACTCAGATTCCTATATATTTTTCTATCTTGAGTCCATGGATCAGGAAAATTAACTCTCAGAAAGATGATTTCAGCGCCTTACAAGTTCCTAATTATCAAACAATGATTCATTCACATTTACTGAACTATTTTTTTATTAAAACAAGTAAAGCAATTCTGATTGTGAAATGCTATTTTCATCAAATGTTAAAACCATAATTAGGTAGGTATTTTTG
Source organism: Helogale parvula (assembly GCA_004023845.1). Classification (NCBI taxonomy): domain Eukaryota; kingdom Metazoa; phylum Chordata; class Mammalia; order Carnivora; family Herpestidae; genus Helogale; species Helogale parvula. The sequence continues at coordinate 5,113 of PJEM01020708.1, forward strand.
TCAAACCTGAAAATTCAGTTATCCAGAATATCTTATTCTAAGTTAACTTAGTTATAATAATTATATCTTATTATTGAGTCTTTGGCTCAATCGATATATTAACATTTATAAAAACTGTATAATATAAGAGATCTTATACTTTTGACCATGTTATAGTGCCTACAACCTGCTTTAGCCTTGGTAAACACCCAGAGGAATGAACACGGTTCTTAAGTCCAGTCTTCCTTTGCTGGAACACTGTTAGTAGGAGGTCCTTATTCTCAGATGTGTAGCATTACTGTCCACGACCTGTCCCACATGCACTCCCTTCTCTAATCTCACTTTTAGCTTCAGCATATATTTCCTGAACAGTCTAATAGGTTCTCACCACAAGGGTCTGTATCTTTGCTTTTTTAACTGACAGATTTCTTCAGGTCTAGGGGAGCAGGCCACTCTGAAAGTACTGGATTTCTAGCATACCCAGGACAACCTGATTGAGGTTAGTCAGCAAATACCGCAGCCTCCACCTCTTCTGAGGAATAACTGCGTAGTTCATCTTTCAAGTCACTTGAATGTTCCCAGAGGGAATGGAGGCCTGGTCCCTAAAGTATCACTCCCGTACTAACACTCCGTTATTGGCTCCTCTGTCACCATTCCATAAACTTGTGCTTCCTGAGATTGCCTCTCAGATAAAGTCTGCCCAAGTCTTTGTCACAGCATCTGCCTTCATGGGAACAAAAACAAAACAGAGCTCTCCACTTCTTACTTCCTATCACGATGAACTTGTAGCGGTAAGTCAATCAACTACATTCTACTATTAAACCTAGAGAATGAGGAGATCTACCTAGGACTTTCCTAGGTCTACCTAGGACACTGAGTGATATGCAACTGACCTTCTATTTTTCTATTTTAGGACTAGAATAGAAAATAGTGTTCCTTATTTCTGAAAGCCCTCAACTTTAGGCGATTTTTAATTTTGCTTATGGTTCAAGCAAAATTACATGACTACTCTTTAGTGAGAATTTGGGCTTCTGAATTATTTCTATTGCTTTAAGAAAGAAACTTGATAATACATTTAAAAGTCAGTAACAATGCTCATTGACTTTGACCCACTAATTCTACCTTGGGGAACTTACTTAAACGGAACTCCTGTTCCAATAAAGCATGTATGCTACAGACACGAAAATATGCATTTCAGGACTACTTACAATAACAACCAAACAAAGGTTGAAAATAAATGTCTAACAATGAGGAATGACAGAGTAGATTATAATACATTTACTAGTTGTAAAATTATGAGCCATAGGAGAGGATACTAAAAAGAATAGTTTTAGTGTGAAGGTAATCAGGTCATGATCTCGCAGTTTGTGATAGTGAGCCCCTCGTTGGCCTGTGTGCTGGCAGCTCAGAGTCTGGAGCCTGCTTTGGATTCTGTGTGTGTGTCTCTCTGCCCCTCCCCTGCTTGCTTGCTCACTCTTTCTCTCTCTCTCTCTCTCTCAAAAATATATAAACATTGAAAAAATATCACAACCATACTATTTACTTGGGAATCCTTGATTCAGAATGTTAGGATAAATAGACACCCTGAAAAGAGAAGGTGATTCCAAGGAGGTAAGTGGTTTGCTAATGTTAATTAGTGGTGGAGCCAGAGTCAGCTTTTTTGAACATCAGTGTAGGACTCAGTCAATTTCTTTTTCTGCAGATGGAGTGTGAGCTCATGCCCTACTTCAGTCTTTGGCTCTTATAGGGACCAAATGAAAGGAAATTCATAAAAAGCTTCTGTGCATTGCATACCTGGTCCACGATAAAGCAATGTTGCATTGAAAAGAAAAATCAGGTAGTTGCCTGTTTTATAATCTGTACTGATCAAAGGCACATACTCTCAGAGAGGGAATCATTATCTGGTAGATGAGATGCAGAATGTTTGACTGCTTTCATATTAGGCTCTGAAGAATGGGGCCCTTAGCCATGCCTTAAGTGACAGGTCAGCTAGAAGCTACTGATGCATGCTTCTCTGTCCTCAGACATGATGGTGCCCATTCTTTGTACCTACACCATCTAGAAATGACTCAGGCATATACGAGCTAGAGCTGCCAACTTGAGCTCTGTCCCTTTTTTTCTTCCTCATTTTTCAGCTACACTGCATGTGCAGAGCTTTCTCCCTGAATACTTAACTCTGTTCTCTCTAACAACGTCTCCTCTCCTGGGACCAGCCAGTGGGTGTTTCAGCTCAGGCTTTTAGAAGAATCCATGCTGAGCTCCCCTAAACCTGTACATGCTCTTCACAAACAAAAAGCTTGCTAAGAGCTGTATGGAATTTTGAAAACAAATCTCTGCATATAGGAGATGCCCAACAAGGGCTAATTAAGAAAGGATGGAATTCTGTATAAAGTAACATAAGGTTCAAATTGTGAATTAGTACTTTAAACACTAAAAAGAGTATTATTCTCAAGTACTACATATGTTATGAAACAATATATGATACAGTAGAATAAACAAGGGACCGGATGTTTTAAGATCTGGGTTGTGTTCCTGGTTCTGCCATGAACTTGGTTTGTGACTGTGGACAGGTACTTGAACACTCTAGGACCCTTTATAAAGTAAATGGATTTTCTTAGATTATTCCTAATATCCCTTTAGCTCTCAAGCCCTACAATTATATATACATATAATTAAAAATGAGAAAAGATAACGTATATAACATATTTTCTTGATATGGAGGTCAATTGGATAGCATATTGGCTTTCATTTCAGGAGAAAGGTACCAGAATAAAAGAAAAAATTTGAGACACATATCACTCAATACAAAATCACTCATGACTATATCAACATAGGTTTCAATAAATAGTTTCATTTCCACTTCAGAAAAGTAGAGTGCAATGAATAGTATATGAATAGTATATTCAACTGTTTAAGTGGGGGCTCTTTGTTTCTTTCTATTTTTCCCTTCCTCTTTTTTCCTTTTTTTCCCTCTGCCCTCCCCACCTTCTACAGAATAGCGTAGATTTTAAGAACACACATTCAGCCAGATTGAGGTCAAAGTCAAGGTCTGCCTCTATCTAGCTGGATGACCTTAGAAAACTTTCTGTGTCTCATTAAAAATAATTATAATGATAGTACTTACCTTGAAGGGTAGCTGCAAAGATTAAATGGCATTATATATAAAGCTCTTAAAATACTGCAAGGACTTAGTATGTGTTAACTCTTAAGAGTATAAATACTGTAGAGCATATTAATATCTATTTACCCTTTATAGGTGGGAGATCACATCTGGAGAAAAAAGGTAAAGAATTTGATATTGAAGCATGGTTAGTGTCCATAGGACATCCAGATAACAATGCCTAGCAGGCAGTTCAAAACTACGACTGTAGTTCAAAGAGAGATCCAGGCTGAAGGTTTATATTTGTCAGGCTACCCACATAGGCAGAGATTCCATATCTAGAAATGGCTAACATTAGCTATGAACAAAAATTGTGTTGTGTGAGGAGAGATGAGGGTAAAAGAACAGGACTTTATCTTGACATCCACTCTTAAGGAACAAGTTGAGATAAATGAACCAGTATAAGCTTCTGAGAGATTGTCCCCAGAACTGGAAGAGAAGAAAGTGATTCCATAAATGCCAAAGTTTCACACACTAGGTACTCAAAACAGTCAAGCTATGTAGACTTGAATCCAGATAAAGGCTGAGAAAAGCCATTGCTTCTGACAATTCAAAGATTATTGCTAACCTTTGAGAGAGCTGTCTTAGAGGGGATGATGAAAGAAGAAACTAGATTTCAGCTGCTAAGGAATAAATGGGAGATGAAAAATACAAGGTGGAGAGTATAGATTATCATCTCAATATGTAGCCAGGCAAATAAAGTTCATAGTCTGATGGAGTTGAGAAAGGACACAAATACTCACAGGTACATATCAAGAGAGTCATATATTTTTTTAAATTTATTTTTTGAGAGACAAAAAGAGACAGCATGAGAAGGGGAGGGTCAGAGAGAGAGGGAGACACAGAATCCGAAGCAGGTTCCAGGCTTCGAGACAGCTGTCAGCACAGAGCCCGACGCGGGGCTCAAACCCACCAAGTGTGAGATCATGACCCGAGCCGAAGCCAGACGCTTAACCAACTGAGCCATCCAGGAGCCCTGAGTCATGTATTTTTAAGACATAACTTAATATTTTGTGCATTCCATTGTGGCAAAAGTATTGAAGACAATGATACGTAATAGAGCTCTCACTGGAAAGAAGCTTTAAACTACTGTGGTAAAAAACAGAATTTTGAGGATTAAAATAGCCATTTGGTAAATATCAGAAAGGCTATATATACTCTTAGCTTTTTGTTACAGAATCAAGTCTATAAGATACCAAACACGTTAAGTGGGGAAAGTTAGTTAATTAGCCCATGTTTTGTCTGCATGATGACAAATAGCTTCTTTGTCTGATTTTCTCACTAAATTGACTCAATCGAACACTTGCAGTGGCATTATTTAGAGAAGGCCCCAGGTGTTTAAATAAGCATTACTTATCTAAATTGTACTGCATGACTAGGCTTTGTTCATTCACAAAAGCAAGGCAAGATAAATATATATGTACAAATATGCATATATAATGTATATACAAGTGTGTATATATGTATACAGGCACACACATGCATATATAAAACACGCACATATAATCTTAACTCAGTATTTAGCACTTAGCTGATTTTCTTAAAGCTAATAATTTTTTTTAATAGTTGGAATTTTCAGGGTGAAACTTGGTGCAGTCTATGTTATTTCTCTGGTTTAAGTCAGAGGAGAGGAATCAAGTTACTATTTATAAAGATCATTCTATCTGAGATGGTAGGAAGTGAAGGGAAGAAAGGAGGGGAAATGCCAAGGACTAGGGATGTGAATAGGGTAAGAAAGATAAAGAGAAATGAGAAATATGGAGGGAAAATAAACAGATAAACAAACAAACAAAAAATCCATTGCTTCTGCAAATCACAAGGAAGCTAAGGGCAACTGAAGAGGTCCTTGCAGGTGAATTCAGTTCTTATCCTGGATATCTTATCCAATGATCAAGGCAAGACATTTTGGGGAAGATTTCTGGGGTCATAGATGAAATTTTCACATCGGAATTAGTTTAGATCTCCAGATCTCTGACTCATGACCTCCGAAACAGAATATAACATTTGCACACAGAGGGAAGGCGAGTTAATCTAGTGGAATACTTTTAAGTAGCTTCCAAGAAGAAACATTTTTATCCACAATGCTTAAATAGGAGAAAAGGCTAAAATTAGCTCTAACAGACCTCTGAATTGTCCAATAAATGTCATTGCAATTGCTCTCAAATAAAATAACCTTATGCCAGGTAGGAAAGGTCAAATAACATAATATGAATACCATTATCAATGACTAATTCGATTTATGTCACCATTTTAGGTATTTCAGCTAGAAAGCACTATAATGATTATTGAGCATTTGTTATTGTGAACATTTTCAATGAAAAACTCTTCTTTCTCAAAACAGATTTTGAAAATTCATGTAACATTGATGTCTGGCATGGTGTTGTCACAGGAAAATGCAGTAGTGAGAAAAATCCATAATGGAGACAGACTCCTAGTTCCCAGAAGTGTGAGAAGGTGCTAATGCATAAATATGAATTGGTCACAGTGTTTTCTACCTTTCCAGAAACTCTGACTCCCAGATACATTTGTTTTAAAGTAAAGAGTCTGCCCCATTTTACATTTACTCAAAAGAGACAGGGAGAGAAATGAAATATGAAACTCCAGGAGCAAATTTTAAAGCACATCAAATTTGACCTAAGTAGTCTCTTTTCGCTTCTGTATTCACATATCCCTTCTACTTCTACGAGAATTAGGTGCTTATTCTGGGTTTTGTTTTTTAAGGATTCTGTTCTCAAATAGGAGTCCATAAGGATGTAGGCTAAGTAGCTGTTAAGATTCAGTCCTTCTAGAGTATCTGAATTTTAAACAATCAACAGATACTTTCTGTGCACATCTTATGTGTGTGGCGCGGTGGGGTTACAGAAGACCTAGCTATTGCTCAGGTTGGGTTGCTCAGTAGAGACGGTAAGGAGAAGAATAAAGAAGATAGCTGGTGAATTGCTATTGAGAGAATCACTGTCTTAGAGCATTATCTATTCCAAACAATTCAGTAATATGAGAAAGTGTAACCTTCTAGTGAGAATTGTACAATCTGGAGCCAGCTTACTTGGCTTCACCTCTTGGTTCTGCTATGTACGAGCTGCATGACCTTGGGACAATCCCTTAAACGACATGTGCTTTGGTTTTCATATATTTAACATGGGAACACTTCCTCAGAGACTTGTATTACATAGTATTACATATTGAATTCATAAGTGTATACTTATATAGTGTTTGTTATGCTCCACATATTATTCTAAGCATCAGTGTTATTGTTATAAATAGATGGTCATAATTGGGTAACATTGTTTATTGTGCTCCAGGGAACACACAATTGGCGATAACATGCTAAACACATTAATGGATTTCAAATAGATAAATTATGCTGTAGTCTCCTCAACAATAAATATTGAATAATTACTTCGTCCAAAAACTTTTCCAGGGGCTGTTGCACTGTAGTGATCATCACAATATCCATGCCATTGTGGAGCCTATATCCTCACTGAGGAGGCAGATTAAACAGTTGTATAGTTGGATAATGTCAAGTAACACTTATTTCTCTGATGGTAAAAGAATAATGAGTGGTGAAGGTATCATCTTATTTTATTTTATTTTTAAATTTTAGTTACCTTTTAGGTAACATAGTTAGTTAGCTGTTAACATACAGTGCAGTATCGGTTTCCAGAGTATTATTTGGTGATTCATCACTTAGATACAACATCCAGTGCTCAGCACAACTACCCTCCTTAATGCCCGTCACCCATTTAACCCACCCCCCTCTTCCCTCCCTCAACTCTCAGTTCTCTAGCCTTAAAAATCTCTTGTATGTTTCCCTCTCTCCTCTCCCTGCTTCCCAGATGTTCATCTCTTTTGTTTCTTAAATTCCGCATATTAGTGAAATCCTATCATATTTGTCTCTCTCTGGTTGACTTATTTGGCTTAATAATAATACACTCTAGCTCCATCTACATCATTGCAAATGGCATGATTTCATTCTTTTTATGGTTGACTAATATTCTATTGTATATATTGTGTGTATATATATATATTGTATATATGTGTGTGTACATATATTGTGTGTGCATACATCTATATACCTATATAATAGATATATATCTTCTTTATCCATTCATCAGTCTATGGACATTTGGGCTCTCTCTGTAGTTTGGGTATTGTTGATAATGCTACTATAAATGGTTGGGTGTATCTACCCCTTCAAATCTGCATTTTTGTATCCTTGGGGTAAATGAAGGTGTCATTTTATTATTATACTTCTAAATTTTTTTGAAAAATTTAATGGTCATTTATTTTTGAGAGAGAGAGAGAGAGAGATCAAGTGAGGGAGGGGCAGAAAGAGAGGTAGACACAGAGTCTGAGGCAGGCTCTAGGCTCTGAGCTGTCAGTATAGAGCCCAACCCAGGGCTGGCAGGGCTTGAAGTCACCAATGGTAAGAATGTGGCCTGAGGCAAAGTCAGACCCTTAGCCATCTAAGCAATTCAGGTGCCTCTGAAGGTGCGATTTTAAATAGCATTGTTCATAGCAGCACTGTCAACAATAGCCAAAACATGGAAAGAGCCTAAATGTCCATCACCTGAGAATGGATCAAGAAGATGTGGTATATATACA